>JAYGGG010000472.1:0-126074 GCA_036346245.1 Bonia amplexicaulis
CAACAAATAAAAATTATTTGTGCAACCGCATCGTGTTGGCTAGCACTGCTGCTTGCCAGAGCTCTGACGAAGTACTCTTCCTTCGTCCTCCTTTGGTGTTGGGACGACACAACATGCCAGAGCTGAAGGAGAAGGAACACTTGAAAACAGGGCCAAGGACATCAACGACAGTGCGTGGATTTGATTTGGGTGGGATTATGTGGGATTAGTTAGGTAAGGGCATTGTGGTCATCTACATTGTTTATCTAAGGGAGAGGAAGCGTGATCGATCTTGAAGCAAAATTTGAAGGACTAAGCACCCATAGTTCGGCTAGGCTTTGCCTCTATTGGAAGAGGAGGCACTTGTTGGTGGATCTAGAGTGGCGGTTGGCTAGGAGTTCACTTTGGAGATGTGTGGGGTGGTGGGGGAGAGAGTGTGAGAGGGAAGCCAAGATGAGGGACGCATGAGTGGTAGCGAGAAGATGAAACAATTGGTAAAATGGAGCACATCTGATGGAAGTTGATCAAAAGATAGGCACGTGGGGGGAGGGGGTTTCATGAGGGCCACAGTGTCTAATTTTTCTATTGTGTTGGGCTTATGAGCGAGAGCATTATCTGATGGGACCGACTAGCTCCTACTACCATACGCTCGCTTCATCCATTGGATCTCGTGTGATGGACATCACTATCTCGATCCCTTTCTTACCCTCGGAACAAAAATAGGTTAGTTTGCAACACCGCACATCCCCGCAACAAAATGTCTTCTCCTCCCAAGCTTGCTCATCAAGTGATTCCTTCGATCTCGCCGACGGATTAGAAATTTCTTCCCAAATTCATCCCGATAGCTCATTTGATATGCAAAAATCGAATTCCCACCCACACCGCCTCTCTCCTTGGCCGCCACCACCATGCCCCTGTGACACCTATCCTTTCTAGTCTAGAGAGGAAAGCGAAGAGGTAAGAGCGGAGGAGTATGGTGCGATGGCGCCTAGTTCTAGCCATTAGAGACCGATGAGCCACTTGAGGGAGGGGCTAGGATGTAAAGAATAGGGATTGGGAGGCATAGGTTTGGTGAGTGAATGGATGAGGATGAGATCTAATGCAAGAAAAATTCCGAAGTGCAACAATTAGTTTATAAGTTTGCGGCAAATCTTTATTCTAGATGCAACAAACACAAAATCAACAATAAAAATGTGCAATAAATTTGAACTATTAGGGCAAAAAATATAAGAACATATTGCAACAAAAATTAAATCTTATTGTGACAACAAAGAAACCATCAAAACATCTGTAGTATTTGATATCTTGTGCTCACTACTATAGAAAAGGTCATCATAGATGGTTAAAAATGTTATCATAGACGGTTTTGTGAGCCGTGCGAGTTTATGGGTCAACAATGACATGAGGTTATCATCGACGGTTTTTGAACCGTCTGTGATACATACTATCACAGATGGTTATTAACTCATAACCATCTGAGATAGTTTACTATCACAGATGGTTTGTAGTAGAATTCATCTCAGAAAATGCAACCCATGCCCTCTAAAACAAGCAGAAACACAACAAGTACATGTATACATCCAATTCACATTCATTTTAGAAACAAGAACATTCATTTCACAATTCAATTAACACAAATGAAATAAATTAACCATATTCAAGAACAAATACACACATGTACAATTAAGTTCAATCTTATCTCAATCAAGTTCATTCTATATTGTGGAACTCCCCATCCTTGTTTATGACCTGAGACATCAAGAAGTATGCACACTATCCTCGATTTTTTTGGATGTCGGCCTGTTCCAACGCAGTTGTAGCGATGATCGTAACCTATGGTAGAAAGATCAATATCGTGCATACATATAAATTAATAAGTATGGAATAATTATTGCAAGATTGACAAACCTGAGGATGATTGGTCTTCACGGAACCAAAAAGTAGTTCTATGTTATGGCAAACATAGTATCCACATGTGTTACCCGACAGCTGCTGGTAGCATTGCAAAAATAGAATTTGTGAGTTCAAGAGGCGTTACTACGAAGTATTATATAGGATTAATGTGTACTAGCAAATACCGAGAAATCTAGATCGTGTTGCAGGGCACTGATTCCTCCCTTGGATTTTCATATATTAGCAACGTACTTGGCGAACGACCTATATGATTCCAAAAAGTTAGCCTTAGTCATTACGAAGGAAGAAAAGACTACAATAGAGTTATCTATAGAGAAAATGTGTTTATCTGTCGATTAATTATTGGATAACTATGAAGTCGGTTTTGGCCCCCTTTAGGGAATAAAGGTATGTTGGCTTGTTTCATTTTGGTAAAATTACAATTAAAATCCAATAGAACCTACACAGGTATGTCGTCATGGTCATTAAACCTAGTTCGTGTTGCTTATAAAGTACAAATCATAAGTATAGCCACTAGTGCAGCACTTACCCCTGGTTGTAGGGCATAAGTATGAATTCCTTGTTGCAGTAAGCCAGCAATGCCGTCGTCATGTAATCCTAGATGATTGATACATTCTCCTTGATGATATCCATGGAGATCAAGTGTGGGTCGAGGAAACCTACCGGTGATTTCGTTAATCTGGTTTCAGTCACCATGTGTATATATATATACAAAAGCAAGGAGTTATATATAACATTTATCAGTATTACATAAACGTAGACCATGATTGTATACACTTACAGTGTCCAGCATCGAATGAGTGAGGTGTCAAGGGCGTTGAGGTTGAAGACAAAGAATAGGTCGTCGAAGGTCACCGTGAAGACAGTCATGAATATTGTGTTGAAAATGATGTGGCCTGAACTTGACGTTGACACTCGAGCGCCATTGTCTATTAAGTTGTTGCCCGTTCCATGTACCATAAATGCAATCTCTAGCAAAGTTGTAATTGTTGGTCCTTTTACCAACCATGTCAGCATATCACTTGACGAGCTCCTAGCGAGTCGCTCCTTCAACCATTGGTTGAACCGACTGTTGTGTTGTCTCGTTATCCAAATATTCGGTCACTCCGAATTCTGTTGCCGAAGCACATCCTTGTGCTGGTAGATATATGAGGATACTTCAGTCATGTGTTGCAAGACCGTGAATGGGTTTGAGCATATGTATCCATATCTGGAATGATTGCTTTCCTTCTGATGGTCCCGATACCCTTAAGCCTCCCCTCATGGTGAGATCGAGGCACACCTATCGGTTCAATCTGAACTATATAATCGACATAGAACTTAATGACCTATTCGTTTGAATAACCTTCAACGATGCTACCCTATGACCGAGATTGATTCCGTACATAGGACTTGAGAATTACCATGAAGCTCTCGAACCGGTACATGCTACGTAGGAACACGGGCCTGTACATGTTTATCTCCCACACAATGTGAATAACGAGATGGACCATGGTATCGAAAAATGATAGAGGAAAATACATCTCAAGATGATATAGAGTGGCACCACCTCATCCTACAGAGCATCTAGTCCTTCGGAATTGATGACCTTCTGAGCAATTATGTTAAAGAAATAACACAACCTCATGATTGTTTCTCGGACCTTGATCGGCAAAATACTTCCAATTGCAATAGGAAGCATCTGTGTCATCAGTACATAACAATCATGAGACTTCATGTCAATTAACCTCAAATCTTCCATCGAAACAAGTTTCTTCATATTGGCGGAGTAACCAAACAGAACTTTCACATTATGCAAACGTTGGCATAGTTCAGTTCTCTCGACCTTGAACAGAGGGTAATAAGCATGTAGAAGGTACGTTCGTCCTTTATTGGTCTTTGTCAGTGCTAACTCAGGTTTGATGTCCATATCAACCAATTCAAGTCGTGCATTGACACCATCCTATGTTTTGTCACGAATGTTCAGTAAGAGACCAATGAAGCTGTCACATACATTCTTCTCTACGTGCATGACGTCGATGTAGTGGCAAACTTCTAGGTGTTCCTAATAAGTTAAGTCCCAAAATATTGATCACTTCTTCTGGATGTTCTTCTCACAGGTCCTTGATTTACGTCCCTTTCCGAGCACAACATCTAAATCATTAATCATATCATAGACCTCTTTTTCACTAAAATACCTTGGAGCTGAACTGTCCTCCTCTCTGTCGAATTATTTTTTCATCCTACTGTATAGGTGAGCCCTCTGAAGGAACCTATGGTGACTCATACACAACCAAGGAGAAGGTTGTAGATATAGAGAGTCATGGGCCAAGTGATATGTCGGCTGCTCATGTTACCAAAGGATTCATTCCATCTGTACTTAATCCAAACCATATATTTCTTGGTTCTGCACCTATGTCTGCAAACCTCTTATAGATATTTCTCCACTTGGCAGAATCAGTAAGGTGTCTTAGCATTCCATCCTTCTTACGCTACTCCGAGTGCCAACTTAGCAGTTTTGCCTCCTTTGGGTTCGTAAAAAACCGTTTCAAATGGAGAATTGTAGGAAGATACCATACCACCTTAGCAGGAGATCCTTTCTTCACCTCTACACCCTCGTTGTCATATGATTGATTCTTATGCTTGTATCGGGATGTATTGCACACCGGACATACATGCATATTTGTATAATCTTTACAGTAGAGGATACAGTCGTTCGGACATGCATATAGGGGTGGAAACGGATCGGATACGGTCGAATAGTCTCAAATACGAATACAGATTCATGTTTTTAAAACGGATACGGATACGAATTCGAACATTATCGAATCTGAATCTGAATCGAATGTCGTGAACGAATCGAATTCGAATCGGATATATGCTTAATTCGATCGAATCGAATATCCTCCTCGAATGTTGTAATCGACCGGTTTTAGATTAGCGGTTTTAAATTAAAATTTTGACATTTGAAATTTTCTCAAAATATGATTTCCAGTTCATATTTACGGCACCATTGTTTATTCGCATGTAGCCTACGGTAGCAATTGTATCCATCGACCAAAGCTGTAAACATCACCTCATTATGTAATGATCTCAGATTCTTGGAATTCAGGCGCTTTATAGTTTAGTAATGCACGCATCCGACCTGACAAATGACAGTAGGTAGAAGCAATTGCCGGTCGGAGTGTACTAGTTGAGGTCTTGGCTCTTGAGTCTTGAGTACTAATTGAGGAAATCTGGAAATGAGGAGTTGAGGAGTTAGTCTTGAGTCTTGAGTACTAGTTGAGCGAAATGAGGAGTGTACTAGTTGAGGTCTTGGCTCTTCCTCTTCCGCTCTTGGCTCATGACGCTGTGACGTTGACATGCTACTTCGCTGAGTTCGCTCTCGCTTGCTAGCGTCGCCGCTCGGACGCTCATATTCGCCACTCGCGTCGCTAGGCAGTCGCCAACTTGCCACGCCCAGACTCACGCTCGGTCTCGGACGCTCGGCTGGCCCAGACTCGCCACTCGGCACTCAGTGTCTCGATTGACCGAATGAGTAATGACTCATGACTCGGGTCGAGTCGACTCGTGACTCCGCTGCGCCGCGTGACTCACGCCTGGCGTGCCATTCGCGCCCGCCGAATTGGCGATTGGCCGGCGCCTGGTGGCAATACAAATACGAATACGGATGTTCTCGAATACGAATGCGAATCAATGGTCACGAATATTCTCGAATACGAATACGAATACGAATATTATCGAATACGAATGCGAATACGAATATTCTCAAATACGAATACGAATATTGTCGAATACGACTACGAATATTATCGAATCGATGATGCGAATCTGAATATTCTCAAATATTCGTATTCAGTATTCAACAATATTCGTATCCGATTCAGATTCTTATTGCCGCCGGTCTTGGCTGCATTGATCGCCATTCGCCATGGCGCGAATGGCACGCCAAGGCCGGAGTCACGCACGGCCGTGCGAGAGTCACGAGTCACGATTCAGTACTCATGAGTCATTTACTCATTCGGTCAACCGAGACACTGAGTGCCGAGGGGCGAGTCTGGGCCAGCTGAGCGTCCGAGACCGAGCGTGAGTCTAGGCGTGGCAAGTTGGCAACTGCTTGGCGACACGAGTGGCGAGTACTGCGCATCCGGCGGCGGCGGCAGCGAGAGCGAACTCAGCGAAGTAGCGTGTCTCTGTCTCAACGTCAAGAGCCAAGAGCGGAAGAGGAAGAGCCAAGACCTCAACTAGTACACTCCTCATTTCGCTCAACTAGTACTCAAGACTTAAGATTAACTCATCAACTCCTCGTTTCCATATTTGCTCAACTAGTACTCAAGACTCAAGAGCCAAGACCTCAAGTCCTCAACTAGTACACTCCGTACCGACGATCGCTTCTACCGCCGCTATTTCGGTGGCGGTGGTCTGCATCATTTGTCGGTCGGATCGTGCATTACTAAACTATAAAGCGCCTGAATTCCAAGAATCTAAGATCATTACAGAACGAGGTGATGTTAACAGTTTTGGTCGATGGATACAATTGCTACCGTGTAGGCTACATGTGCGAATAAACAATGGTGCCAGAAATATGAACTGTGGAAATCATATTTTGAGAAAATTTCAAATGTCAAAATTTGAATTTAAAACCGCTAATCAGAAAAACCAGTCGATTACAACATTCGAAGGAGGATATTCGTATTCGACCGAATTAAGTATATATCCGATTCAATTCGTGATTCGTTACGACATTCGATTCAGATTCGAGAATGTTCAAATTGTATCCGTATCCGCTTTAAAAACATGAATCCGTATTCGTATTTGAGACTATTCGACCGTATCCGATCCGTTTCCACCCCTACCCATCCCACTACTCCCCCAAATCCACAGCCAGGCATAAGGCGTCAACACTACCAACTCCGTCGAGCTCCACCTAGCCACACTGGAGATATCCAGCTGACCACACTGTCGCGGAGCTATTACGCCATTTTGCGTTACTCCTACTCCATCCTGGTGTAGTGGTGCTATCGTCATTAGAAGAACGACGTTAGGTTAGTGAACAGGAGATGGTGTGGGTCGGCCTCACCCATGTTAGATCCACTGCTCGTCAATGATGAGGCATTTGTTTAGTGACCAGTGGCTCCAGCCAATCACTTCTTACTCCCACTACGAGCTATGCCGCAACTATTGCCTTTTTCTTTCTCCAATGGGTTATTTTTGCATGTTTAGAAATTTGTTGCAGCACATTCACTAGATTGTTGCCAAAAGCAATTTGTTTTATTGCATTGTGTCGATATTGCAGCAAGAGGCATTGTTGCTATGTTGCCTTCTATTTATTTCGATGTTACACAATGGAGATGAATTTGTTGTAGGTATTCTAGTAATTTGTTGTGCAATTTCTCTAAACCATCTCATGTTTTAGTGCATAAGTTTGTGAGTTTGTTACAAGTGTTCTCTTCATTTGTTGTATAAACATTCTTAAAACATTGTGATGGTTGTAACGAAGTACATTTGTTTTGCTTCGAACTGTTTATATGGGAATGAGATCTATATTTTCAAGTGAACTTTTGTTGATAGATTTGTAATTCCCCTCTTTTTAGATCAAAATCTATTTTTGTTGCGGTCATTGATGTTATTCGTTGCATGAATTGACCCTGATGTTGCAATATTGCACCAGCTCGTACGATGGGAAGTTCAAGCGCTAGCTCGACCCTAAAGAGTTGGGGGGTGCAGTGTAGCACACAATGTGGGTGACATGTCTGCGTGCATTGCAGGGGTCTCTCGGGTCCTTCCCCGAAAATGCTAGCCAACTGATTTACACTTGAGCCATACCTGGTCCGGAGTTTGTATATTCCCGAAATACACTTCCTCTGGACGCCAAAAGGACCTATACTTTGTGTGATCACTTGGCTATGGCTCCCCGGCCATGGTGGTGGTATGTTAGATGCTCCTACAATAGTCAAAACACCATTTGGACGGAATGCAGGCAGCCAAGAACGCCCATGAATTGAATTATTGCCATCGGGAGGTTTCTGGATCGATAGCACCGCGTCCTTATGGAGGGTGCAAAGGTCCAGCACATGGTGGACCAAGGCATACCAATCGATTTGACCGAAATCGGCAAGGAGATGTGAACCGACAGTGATCGCCGATAGCAAGATAACTTGGATGAAAATCGATCTGAGTGACACATCAACGCAAGCAATATCGACATAAACAACTCTTAGATATGTGTAAACTGACGAAGATCAACACATCAATATAAAGTAATATCAGTCAATATCAAATTACAGAGAGTGGATTGAATCTGTTCGTTAAACTAGAGACTACTTCTACCATATAGAAAAAAATAAAGATATATGATAGGTAAAATTTGGGTGGTCTAGGACGGTCTGCAGGAAGCACCGGGGTCTATTTATCTGCTAAACCACCGGCATACGGAAGATGGAAGTCTCCGATGTCCGGCTGGTTGTACATGGCTGGAAACGGCATCGGTCTTGATTCCCTTGTACGTAGCTTGATTTACATCTTCATAGTGTGGACCCATATGGCCTTGGTTGTCGGCAAGTACATTGATTAATCAGTTGTGATTTCTTTCTTGCATGCAGGAGGTCAAATAGAATTAGCTTTCGCTTCGACTCAGCTACTCATGCATGCATGCAGATAAGAGCGTCCTTGTCCATGTGGCCTTCTGTTTGGACAATTAGCCGATCGTGCCCAAATAGCTATTTTCCCTGTGCACGATGGTAGAAAACTCTGCGTAATCCTCGCCGGACTCGGTTGTAGACACGTCTTCCGCTGACTCGCACGCTAACCGTCTCTATTCGCTATTGGTCTTACCTCAAAATCCACGTGTCACCTTAAAACTGCCAGATTTTCGGTGACAACACAGCCCAACCCAGCAGCCAACAAAATTGTCCTTGTCCTCCCTCCGGCGCGCACACACGAAAGAAGGCAGCAGCCTTTCTGCCACCTTGTAGCCTGCCTTGTGGGCCCGCAGGGATTTATCTCCTCCTATCCCCTCTCTGCAGCGTTGGTAACTTTTGCTGAATTTCCTTAAATAATCTTTTTTTATTACAAATATAAAATTAAACCCGTGTTCTTATTTTTTTTACAGAGTAACCCCTTGTCGTCCAACCGTTAGACGATTGGACCCTGTCGTCCAACGGTTGAGCGACACGTATGCAGTAACTCTACCGTTGGACGACAGGGATGCAGTCACCCAACGGTCATACATAGCCCGTTGACCAACATACCCAGAACTGTGAGAGCCACCGTAAAGACGGGCCATTCGTCTGTGCCGATGGGAAGACATAGTACCCCGGCGTGGCCCCAGATGGAAGGACTCCGCCAAACCTGGCCAACATATCATCGCGCCATCCGGCCGGCCTCCGGCGGGAGGCCACACCTCTCGCGATAGGGAGGCCAAGCAGCAGCGAGATGTCCTACAGAGTAGGTGTCATCTCCCCGAATGGAAGTGAAAAGTGTGCGTCTCCGGCCACCACTGGTCCACTAGAGCTGTCAATAGGGAGCGATCAAACTGGAAGCGTCACGACCGCCCGACCCGGCCTGGACCTCTCCGTTGTCCCCGACCGCAGCTGGTGCCGGACCGTCCTCATCTGTGGCCTGCACAATCTGGGCGAGAGGTAGTAGACCGGCATCGCTAAGCCTGTGAAGTAAAAAAAGATCAATACGCAAGCTACGTACGATGAGAAGACAGTGTCGTCAAGATGTAAACATGTCTATCCAGCATGGGTCTAGCCTCCAAGCCACTCGAGGTGTCCGTGTGCAGATCACCCCCAACTCCAGTCATGTCGTCTACGCCCCTAGGATGCGGGACATGATGCGCCACACGATGTACCGGGTTGACGTGCTCATCCAGCAGGCCGAAAGGCCAGTCAGATCCGCAAGGGTCACGAGCCATACATGTAAAACAGCTTCAAGTTAGCATATACGTGCAAAAAAATAACAAATGTAAAGTAAGAGTAAATTTAACTTGTAAACAAACAGTATAAATCAGTAATGAAAATAGGATAGTACCACAGTAGTTACATAAGCGAGACGTGTAAATATGCGATACATGTGCTACGACACTACGTACCACAAACCTTCCATTGATTAAAGCTAGTTACTGCATTTAAATTTGTATTTTCTACTGTGCACGTCGTTTGTTATTATTTTACCGATATTACAATGTACGGGCTTATCAATTGAGTGTATTACACATTTTGTTGTTCTTGGCAGTAATGTTTATGCATGCATGCATATATATATATATATATATATATATATATATATATATATATATATATATTTACATATCCCCATATAATTTCATGGTTGCGTATATATTTATAAATATATAATATATTGATTTTATCAGCCGGCATAGTGATTTATATTGAAATATACCGGTTTTAACGGTACACGTGAATTTTCAGTGTACTTACTACATTCCTAATTAATCATAAATGTTTTCTACTAATGTTTTGCATTTTAATGTTACTACCAAAGTTTTTCACAATACTCTAACATGCCACGGCATCCCCATAGTTAAATATTCTCAACAGATTAAATTAATTATACGCGTGCTTCTCCTCCCTTTTATTTTCTTGCTACTCTCTTCTTGCTTTTCTTTCCAGCCATCTAACCGAAATTATAATATTTTTCTCTAATTTCCTACGGATGCTAGTTGTACTATTCTTTACACTAAACAAACTATTTACTTACTACAAAAACATAAACTAAAAGATACAACAATTTTACCTTACAGACAAATCGCTCTTTGCAGAAATAGCAGAACCTCCTCTTCTTCTCCTTCTCCATCTCCATCTCCCTCTCCTCTTCTCTTTTTTTTTTCTTTCTTTCCTCTCCTCTCATCCTTTTCTTTCCCCCTCTATTCTTGCACGTGGCTGGCAATCGCTCGGGCTCTCGACTTATATAGACCATCCAATCGCCCAACCGTTCGGCGACTGGAGGCCCTGTCGCCAAACCGTTAGGCGATTGTATTTATGGTGCCGAACGGTTGGGCTACTGCATTTATGTTGCCCAACTGTTCGACGACTGCCTGCATGTCGCTCGGCCATTGGCCGATTGGAGGCGACAGGGTCCAGTCGCCTAACGGTTGGGCGACATGGGGTTATTTCTGTAAAAAATAAAAACGCAGGTAGAATTTTATATTTTCAAATAAAAAAGAATTATTTTGAAAAATATTCAACTCTTGCTTGAGTCCCGAGGAGATAGAGAATGTATTCTGGTTTATGACTTTTGGTACTAGTCCGAATGTTTATGTGAACAAACAAAAAATCAATAAAGCGTTTCTAGAAAGTTATTGTGATAAACCACTTCAAAACGGTGTCGAGAAAGTCATTTTATTTATTTGTTTAAAAAATCTTATAAATTATAAGTCATAAGGTAAAAAGGGATGGAATCCTTTCACTTGTCAGTTCCGTATGTTTGTTCAATTCACTGCAACATTTTACGTCGCCTGTGCGTTGATGGATGGATGGCTCTTAATTGTATGCATCTAAGTCGCCATCCACGCACATGAGCGTCGCATAATGCATGGCACCGCACTGCGTCGCATGCGGCCATATTTACTGGCTGGCCATGGCCAGCCAACCATCCGTCCATGTCCCCATCTAGACGGAAGCGAGCCTATCTTTCCGCAGTAAAGCTAGCCGCAGGGGCGCTCACTTCAGTTAAAATAAACTGATTTATAATTTATTTTATATTATAGTTAACTTATTTTACACTGTAATTACTGATGATTTTTTTTTACATAATTAAATTTAAAAAATAAAAAGATTAACCTATCACAGATAATACAAGCGAATATCGAAAAAAAGACAAAAAGCCTTAAAAAACAAAAAACAAAATTAAGGAAGAGTAAACTAGAAGTTAGAAGTTGAAACCGAAGCAGGTGGAACAAACGTGCTAGCAGATGTGTGCACGTACCATATATGTATATTCCCTTTATTGTAGGTCGTCCCGTCGCGGAATCAATGTCAGAGATCGTGTTTAGATGACAAGTGTTAATTACTGGGTTTTATTGGTCTCTAGCGCTAACCGCATTGAGGTGCGACCTCTGAGCATTTAAAAACGTAGAGTTTAATTGGAAAAAAAATCGTACTTCTGGTCGTATTCGGATGAAAAACTATCGAGTCCCTTGTTTACGTAGATGAGTTACTTGCGATGGTGAGATATTGTTCTTTAAAAAAGAATACTCCCTCCAATCACAAAAATACAACTTTTATATCAAAACTACCAAATAACTACACATTTAACTTTTTATTTCATAGAACTACACGTTTAAGAGCAAAAATTATCAAAGACTGCGATCTGCTGCATGGGAGGCTAGCTATCAACCCATTAGGCCATGTGCAACGAACCGTGCTAGCTAACTTTTTTCCCTCCTGGCTTCGGTGCCAGCCACTGCAGCGAGCGGTGCCAGGACGCAGATTCGTAGCTCTGGTGCATCTAGATGCACTGATGCTGCTAGCTCAATTAGGTGTCGCTAACCAACTGGTTTATAGTTAAAATTATATCAGAATCGATGATAGTTTATTTGACGTAACTAAATTTAAAAAAATTAAAATAAAAAAATAGATTAGCCCATCACAAACAATGTAAATAATACGGGAAGAAAATAACTGGCAAAAAATCTCAAAAATAAAAAAATTCAAAAAAAGACGAAATTTAGAAATAGTAAAAAAAATACGCCACAAACTCAAGCCAAAATGAGCGAGACGTAAAAAAGTTTACAGGCCTGCTTATAAGTGAAATGAGAGAGAGAATATATGGTGGAAAAAAAGTGATATTTTATTTAGTTATGGGTCTCAATTTGGAGAGAGACAAATGTGCTAAATAATGTGGAAAAAAAATCTAGCATTAGTGTGATGTGGCAATGAGATGACATTTCTGGTGCCGTCGACATTGTAGATGGCCTTATGGATATGTTAAGAGTGTAGTCCTTCATAAGTTTGGCCATAAAATATGTAGTTATCTGAAATAGATAGTTAAATGTGTAGTTTTCTGGTACTGTTGTCATAAAGATGTAGTTTTGCAAAATTTACATAGAGCTTAAGGAGATCTTAAGTCTTCATAAAAAAGGAATAAGAAAGAAAATCTTGCAGGACTAACGGAAGAAAAAAGAGGTTCCCTCTTAAATGAAAAAATTGATCATATACCCTCTATTTAGATGAAAATTGAGGATTTACCCTCCTGGCCCACGAGTCAGTGACTTATGATGACCCTACATGTCATTGAGATGTGAAAGGTAAATCCTCAATTTCCCAACTAAAGGGATGGTATATGATCTAATCTCCCCTCTTAAATTGGAGACAAGATACCTGTATGGAACGAACTCACGAATTTGTTTAGTTGTGAGGAGCACGAAACTAATGACACAATTCCACAATGGGGTTGCTGACAGTCATTTTATTAATTTATCAATAACTCTCGATCCTAGTTTTGATAAAGAAAATGCCAAAGTTTAATGCAATCTTGTTGCGAACACACACATATTGCGAGACCCCCCCACCCGCCACACGCACGCACGCACCAATCTTCATGGATTGTAGAAGGCACAGCAGACCTAATTTGGCCTAACTCCACGTGTCATACACACAAAGAGGTATCCAGTGTGTATAGAGTGTGTATTTTTATCAGAAATTAAATAGTTAATAGAAAGTATCATTTTATACCATTTATTGATCAAAGAGTAAACTCCTTAGAACTACAATTTTTATGATAAAACTATCAGAGAACTACACATTTAACTTTCTATTTTATAGAACTACACATTTTAGAGCAAAATTATTAAGAAACTTCAATCCGTAATATTCGTAATGGGACGAAATTAGCCCATGGGGCTGACAAGTGGGACTAGATTGTCAGCTCGCCTCTCATGTAACGGATTGTAATTCCTTAATAATTATTTTTCTTGAATGTACAGCTATATAAAATAGAAAATTAAATGTGCAGTCGTATGATAGTTTGGTCATAAAACTTATAACTTTACGAAATCTACTCTTTTCTTTTGTAGTCATATATACCACAAGAAATAAAACCACAACACATTTGATTTTCATAATACTCTGGTAAGACTCAATTGCGAGTGAGTTTAAACATGACTTAGTTTTATTTTTCCTATTTGTCGAAGAACAGAGGCAACATACCTATCAGATGGTTCTATAAAACCAATACTCTGTCCTACAAGTGCCATCCTACGTAGGGGGCAAACGGGTTGGGTTAATCCCGACCAATCTGGCACCGAATCCGATTGGTAACAAATCTGATTGGTACCGAATCCGGAGAAAAAATATAGGTTAGGATATGGTAACAGTAATATCTGTCCGAATCCGATACGTCTGCAAGTTTGATTTCAGGTTAGTGCTACTATTTGACGTTTCATTTTCTTTTGCAATGGTAAAATAAAATCTTCCACATCGCCTATTAAGTAGTAACATCAAGTTCTTGACAAGACGTCCTCCTACTCCATTTGTTGTATCGCATGCATTCCTTACAAACAAGTAGGGGTGCAAGCGGCTCGAGTTAATCCCGACCGATCCAAGACCGAATCCGATTAGTACCGAATCCGATTGGTACCGAATCTGGAGAAAAAATATGGGTTAAGATATGGTAACAACAATATCCGTCTGAATCCGATCCGTTTGCACCCCTAATCCTACGGACATCTCATAGTTCCACCTAAGACCAACCTGCTGATAGGTTTTCTCGATAAATTTCCTAGTATATTTCTTAAGACGCTTTAATTTCACACAAGTAATTGTATATCTGTGATCTCTAAAGGCATATACAATAATTTGTCTCTTAAAATTATTTCTAAGGTTTTCACCTACAACAAGAAATCATTACTCTAACTATTTTATACTATTTTCACTATAAATTTTGGTCTCACACCTTCTTACTATTTACGTTAGTTTGCGGACTCAAATTATTTCTTGTATAATAGACAACATATTATTTCTTCTCATCTTCTCTTTTTTCTATATAAAATTTTATTTATTTAATATAACTAATAGACAATTAAAATAAGATTGGGTATGTCCTAATTCACTGCATCCTTCCTGAATTCTCCATCTAGGAAAATAAATGCACTCGGCCCTTAGCTAGCACACCCCCACAAAGCCCCCCTCCTCCGGCTCCGGCTGCCACCCTCCTGCCACATGATGGCGTCCTGTTCCTCCTCTTCACCACCACCACCCATCCCTCTCCTCCCTCTCCTCGTTCTCCTCTCCCTCTTCGCCGCCACCTTCCTCGCTCCATCAGCTCTAGCCCAACAAGTACAAGTATGCCCCTCTCTCTCTCTAGCTTTGGCGTTGCCAGCACTAACCGCTCCTCCCGTATGTGTGTATGCTTGTTTGTAGGCTGATAGCGCAAGCAATGTGACGACGACGGCGGTGGTGGAGGGGTCGGCGTGGACGCCGAGGCTGAGGAAGACGTTCTTGGACGGCGGCGCGGGGATGTTGCCGCTGCGGCGGCGGCTGGTGGGGCGGTTCCAGATATGCGCGGTGTGCACATGCTGCGGGGGGGCGAGGGGCGTCTGCATCCCGGCGCCCTGCTGCTACGCCATCAACTGCAACATCCCCAACCGCCCCTTCGGCGTCTGCTCCTTCACCCCGAGGACCTGCAACTGCCTCAACTGCCACCTCTAGCAGAAGATGCAGATGCAGATGGTCTATAAAGAAGGTGTAATGCTAGCTTTTCTTTCTCCTTGGTTATTCAGAAATGCTGAGCAATTTATTTGGGATTGGATTGGATGGAGTCCATCAGATCATATCATAGTATCAGTATATCAGTAAGTACTAAGTTCATTGGTGGTAGCTATAAGTAGTTTGGCGATGGATGGATGGATGGATGTTTTTGGTTTGCTTTTGGGTGATTGGTTAATCTGGTGCTCCTGAATTGTGGATATAATTAATTAGTATCTTGATTTTAGATGATTTAATTTTGTTGAATTTT
Organism: Bonia amplexicaulis; assembly: GCA_036346245.1. Lineage (NCBI taxonomy): Eukaryota > Viridiplantae > Streptophyta > Magnoliopsida > Poales > Poaceae > Bonia > Bonia amplexicaulis. Next base: position 15,853 of record JAYGGG010000472.1, read on the forward strand.
TGCGCATTGCTGTCTCATGGTGAAGTGCTGCGTTTTAATTTGTTGGTAGTAGTTGAGTAATATTGGGGGATTTGTGTAACTTATTTAAGGTGTGGTTCTTCTCAAGAATGTTGAGCAATCCGTGGATTTGAGTTCAGTACCAAAGGATAGTATTGGTGCTTTCGCTTGGTGCTCTTGAATTTTGCATAGGCAGTTGATGCTTGTTTATGCGCGATTTGTTTGTATGTAGCGCCAAATTTTTGTTCCTACACAGTCAGTATTTTTCTCTGGTTGTGATTTTAATTGTTTTGGCTTGTGGTTTTAATTGTTTAGGTACGTGCATTGGTGAGAGAGGGGAGAATATATTGTGCTGTACAGTTGTTGGTGTGCACTTTTAGTTTCATGTAATGCCCATTAGCTTTTTATCAGCAAAGTTAATTGGATTATAATAGCTAAGGAAAAATTTTCAGATGATTTATGTAGCAATACAACTCAGATAATTTGCGCTAATGTTATGTTTTTTGGCAAACAAAACATTGTTAGTTCGATGCGTGAAAAATAGATAAAATGGTTCATTCACTACCTACCTAAGTTGTTTCAGTGAACCTCGAAGAATGAGACAAGGAGATGTACTAAATTGGTTAAGGGTCAGTTTGGATTAAAGGATTGCCAAATGAAATTTGAAGGATCTGTTATATTTCCTGCAAATTCTTGTGAAATCTATACGTTTTGTACGGTTCCTAATCTGTTCTTTCTAGTGTGATTATTTTCAATTGAAGTTTCATATCAGAAAATTTTGACTTTTTTAAGATCAAAGGCTTTTAATGATGCCTTTTCTTCATGTTCTTTAATTCCCTTGGACAGTAGTACTAGTACCTGATAGTCTCCTCATCAATGGAAGTCAATGGTGTGGTTAGTCGCTGTCGGTTTTACACTGTTTTTTTTTCATCCCAACCTTGTTTGTTTGTTAGCAATGTCGTTCATACGTCAAGAGGATTAAAGTTGAGGATAAGTAGAGAATTATGGTAGGCCTGTTCATACTCCATTTGGTGTTTAAATTATTTATTGTCTTCTCCAAAGTTAGATCTGCAAGGATGGAGTCAGGGATGGAGTGATATAGCAATGGTCCTTGATGGCTGTCTTACCCATCTTGTCAATTGTCATTTTGTGACGGTGTTTCTTCGACCATGCTAATGGACAAGAGGAACGCAATCCATCTCTAGTGGCATGGTCTTTTTCCTGGTTGAGTTGGACCCATCTTAGGAATTGTTCACACATATAGCCCTCTAGCAACATTTTTTTTTCAATTTTGGTCCCCTTACACTTTTTTTAGCAAAAATAGATCCCTCTCGAAGCTCAGAAAGTACGATACACGATACGTGTCACCTGCCACACCGCCCTAAGCGGTTAGACGAGGTGGTGCGGCGGACGGCGGGGCGGTGGCGAGCCAGCCAAGCTAGCACTAAGACGAAGCACGCCGGTCGAGCTAGCCTTGCGTGGGAGGCGACCGAAATTGGCACAACTTGTGTGTGGGCATGGGAGCAGGCAAGCGTGCATGGGCACAGGATGGGGATGTGGGAACACTCTACTTCCGTCCTTGTCATGAAGACAGCCCGACACACAGGACATCACAGGAACCAATATCGACTCCCTTGTCCAAGACAGTGAGGTGCAGTATGGCACGTACGCACTTGCGGACCACTCGCATATCCAGGAGCATGACGAGTGATACGATCAGCAGTGTTCAAGAAGGTGCTAGGCGGGCGGCGAGGTGGGGCCTAGGCGGCCAAATTAAAAATATGGATAATGAGCGGAAGATAAGTATATATTTGCTATATATCCGAGATCTAACGTGTCAGATCTAGTCATCAAATCCTATAGCTAATGTTTAAAAAATTAATCAGACTTTAGACCGTTTGATAAAGATCCAACGGTCCAGATCTTCTAACCCTAACCCTAAATCCACCGCGCCTCCCCGCATATTCGCACATCGCGCCCGCCTCCCCCACTCTAACCCTAACCCTAAATCCATTTGCCGCTTCCCCGCATTTTCGCGTGGTCGCGCCCGCCTCCCCCACTCTCTCCCGCAATCGCCACCGCCTCCCCATGATTTGGTTGCGCCCCCACTCTCCCGCAGATCACCGCCGCCTCCCATCTCTCCCGCAGATCGTCGCCCGCCTCCCCATCTCTCGGATCAGTGCGAGGAGTCCGGATCCGGCGACGGCGACGGCGGGATCCGCGCGGAAGTCCGGATCCGACGGAGGTGGCCACGGAGCGGTGAGCGGGTGGGGAAGATGTCCTCCGCCGGGAGGAGGCGAGGCAGAAGATGGCGGACGTCGGAGGAAGATGGTGATGCAGAATCCGGCGAGTCGACCGTGGCGGCGACGGCCTCGTGTGAGGTAACTCTTTTCCCCATCCCCGCCGCCCATCCGCCGCGCCTAGGCCGCCTAGCCCGCTTGGACCGCCTCACCGGCCAACCACCCGACTAGGGGCTAAGGCCGGGCGGCACCGCCGCCAGTCGCCTTCTTGAATCTCGATGATCGGACATACGATAGCTACATGGTCCATCCAGTGCGATGCGGACTATGCGACATCGAGCCGCTTTAGCCGACTATCGTGGACTAGAGTACTGGAGGTTCATTGCACATGCAACACACGACGACCATGCTTATAATTACGGGTTTCATTTTAGTTTTACCGTATGTCAGCCTAACGAAACATGTTCCTCTCCGCAGGATGCAGACAATTACGCGGATGATTGGATGCAACAGATGTTTAGCATGTAAGAGATTGGGCTCAGTTAATTATATGGTGCACCCATTCCCACTCACCCACCATCACAATACGAGTTGCGCAACATATGGCGCTCTCCCGGCAGACTGACCTTCCCTTAGGACCAGCTTTGTAGCCAGAGGAAGCGGACAACAGGCAACCCTTGACCCGCTATAGTGTTCTGTGCTCTTCGGTTCGGTCATTTTAAATTACAAATTTTCATAAGACAAATCCAAATGCAGAAAATTATTGTCTCTCATCTTATTATATAGAGTTTGGTGTATTAATATATTTATTTGAACCATCAATATTCGTCATGATCTCAACTTAGGGCATGTACATAAAGAACTTCATAAACTAACAAGTAACTATCATGATATGATATCTAGCTAGTGAAAATCAAGCTAGGTAGCATATATATATACATAGAGATCTAAGCACAAAACAAATAAGCAATAGATATGACACATGCATGCATGCACTTCCTGGCCCCGTGCCCATGCGCGGTTGTCAGCCGGGAGCTTGCCGCGCAAGGCCAGCTCAGCTGGCCTGCTGCTGCCCCGTGCCTCGCTGTCTGCCTGCAGAGCCACCTCGTCCAACCGCGCCACCTCTCCTGTCGAGCTAGAACGGTGCGGCATGTGACATATGTCGCCTGACGTGCCTTCCAAGCTTCAGAATGGGTCCATTTTTGCAAAAAAAAGTGCTAAGTGGCCAAAATAAAAAAAGTAGCTAGGTGCTATGTGTGAACAATTCCTCCTCTTAGACGATGCCACGTGTTTAGGACCATTTAGAATACAGGAATTTTGTAGAAAATAATTTAATTTTATACGAACCAAGATTTTTATTTTCCAAATAGGGCCTTACATTGGAAAAAGAGAGGCAGAACTTAAGCCTCAACCATTCGATTGAGCATTGGATGGTCCAAACGGAGTGTCCGAAATGCATGCTTGAAATTTAGTTATCTTTAAAATAAAGTTACTAATTCATCATTGAAAGGTGATCCTGATCATCGATTTTAAATATCGAGGGCATGCATGGTGAGACAATAAAGAGGAGCATCGAAGTGGCATGTTGTCCACGACGACTGCAGCGGATCTCCGTTCTCCATCACCCATTGCCTTTCGGGTCAACAGCAATGCCATGTCCATCTTTCTTCCCATGTCAATCCTCGGTGTAGCATCCTGCATGGTTACCAGCTAGACAGACTCAAGTATCCCATGCCACATGGCTGTCACAGCTGTAGGACTCCCAATTGCCGCACGCTGAAAACGCTGTGCCGGCCTCTCTTTATCTATTGCCGTTCCGGCAATAGTAACGCCGTGATCGGCAGGACTACAATCGAATCAATCGAGATATGGTACGGATTACATGCTAGATTATAGAAGATATGTGCAAAATAACTACCATAATCTACACTACGTGTACAAGGTAAAAAATATGTCTAATATCCCATGCCGTCGAATTGTGTGGCTTGCAAACGCAAAGACTAAACCGGAATTCTTGAAATAGTAGCATCGAGAGCCCTTTGGTCATTATGTTGGCAAACTGAAGGGAGGACGACACATGCAAGACATGAACATGCCCAAGAGACACCTTTTTGTAGATGAAATAGATGTCGATCTCGATGTATTTTGTACGTTGATATTGTACCGGATTAGAGGACACGCAGATAGCACTGATGTTATCATAGTACACCACAGTTGCCGACGAGAGGGGGTGGTGCAGCTCCGCCAAAATTTGCCGGACCCAATTACACTAGACACCGCATGAGCAATGACGTGGTACTTTGCTTTGGCGTTGGAGTGAGAGAAGATAGTCTATCTCTTAGAAGACCGGGAGATCAAGTTGTCGCCGAGGTAGACACAGTAGCCGAAGGTAGAATGGCGGGAGTACGGTCAACCTGCCTAGTCAGCATCGGAATTTGCCATTAGCGAGGTAGTTGAGGAAGTGTGGAGCTGAAGACCGTGGTAGAGGGTGCCCTTGACATAGCAAAGGATACGCATAATCAGGGCAAAGCGAGGCTCCCGAGGCTTGTGCATGTGAAGACACACCTACTGAATAGCGTACGCAATTTCTAAGTGTGTCAGGGTTAGGTACTAGAGCACACCAACAAGGCTCCTGTACTCAATGGGATCAGAGACTAGCGAGCCGGTTGTGACACTCTGACATGCTAGCACACTGTAGGAGATTACCGGCATACTGGCGTTGGGAGAGGAACAAGTCATGAGACGTCTGGGTGACAGCGATCCCATGAAAGTGGTGAAGGTCACCAAGAGCGGTCATAGCAAACTCAACATGGAGGCGACTGATCGGTTTTAGGGCAATTGGCCCTTGTTCTTCCCTTTGTTCCGGCTGTTATAGCCATACTTGCTGCTAGAGGAGGTGTCGCCATGATTGGCCCGGCAAGAGGGGTCGCTATATTGGGACTACGAAACGGAGGTGGCATCGGAGAGGACGGCTGTGGCGGCGTTGTCGAAGCGCAGCTCCTCAAGAAGTAGCATGGAGCACACACATACAAAGGAGGCAAACAAAATCATCATAGGGATGATTGAGGTGGTGTGGGAGAAGTGCGGGTTGAGGCCGCGAAGGGTGTTGTTTACTAGGGTGCGATCAAGCACCGGTTGGCTGACGTCACCGAGTGCATCGGCTAGATACTTGAGCTTCTGGTAGTAGGCGGTGATCGAGAGATCGCCTTGAACCAAATTGTGAAATTTGGCATAAAGGTAGATCACCCGACTCTCCTTGTCATGGAAGATTTCTTTAGCATTGGTCCAAAGAGCATGGGCAAACTGTTTGGGCTCCATGATGATGTTGAGAATATCATCAGAGATCAATCCGTACAACTAGGTGAGGATGGTGAAGTCCTGTTGCACCCAACCGGAGTCATCGGTGCGGGGAGGTGTGCCATCAACATGGTGATGAAGATCAAACTTGCCAAACATGGCGGTGAAGAATGTCCCCCACTTGGTGTAGTTGGATGCCTTGAGATCAAGCACAATGGGGATGTGTGTTTTGATACTCATGACATTGATGGCTTGAGAGATCGGCGCCACGACGAAGAGAGAACCCGAGGCGGCGGTGTCGGTGTAGATGGTGAGGAGGGGGCGCAAGTAGAGTCGGTCGAAGACAAGGTTGACATGGTGAGGGTAGGATCTAGCAGGCCTAGGATCGGAGAAAGTCTGATTCCATGAAAGCAAGAGAAGCAAGGTGGTTGAATTGCCGCACGCTGAAAATGCTGTGCCGGCCTCTCTTTATCTATTGTCGGAACGGCAATAGTAACACCATGATCGCTGGGATTACAACCGAATCAATTGGGATATGGCCGTACAACAGATTACATGCCAGATTACAGAAGATATGTGCAAAATAACCACCATAATCTGCACTACGTGTACAAGGTAACAAATATCCCTAATACTTACCACTATGAGACGGAAAAATGGAAACTTCTATTCAGACTAGCTGTAATTTGAGATGGTCCCTACGATTGAATATCAAAGTGCCCTTTTCTTTTGCCTGTGGTTTGAATTAGATTACGTAGTAGTACACGATTAAAATTAGCTGGATGTAGATGTGGACGACATGCTAGTGAAATTTGTCCACGTAGATGCCATGTCGGGGTGGTTTTGGTCTACGGGGGCTACTATTGCTAGTGAAATTTATTCCTAAATTTGAGTGATGTATGTTACTCAGTTTTGTAGTTGAAGGTTGGATTTTATATAAACATAATAGTTAAGGAGGTTAAATAGACTTATTCCTACAATTATTGAAGCAAAATGTCCTTTTATTTCTTTGTAGCTACTCCCTCTGGCAAAAATAAAAAGGCTCATGGGAAAATGTGCGGTGAATTTTGACTAATAACATATATGTGAACATATAGATTGTAATTTTGAAAAACAGTAAGATTATATTTGTCCCAAAAATACTTTTATAATATTTAGTTTTAATAAGTTTTGCGAATTAAAAATGATTGTCAAAACTATTTTAGAGAATGCGTGAAAAATGACATTTCCTTGCGACCGAAGGGAGTAAGTTGTTTGGGCAATGCAAGTACATTAATGCTTCATCAACTTAAATTCCACAATCGATGCGCAGTCTCAGTCAACCTATCACTTGATCGAAAAAACTTAATTTGAGGAAATTTAAAAGATGCAGAAAATAAATAGTATGGCCTAGAGAGCCACACTTCCTTTCTATAGATCATCGAAAGAAAAAAGCGAGAGGACCTCCCTCAACAACACATCCAAAACAAAGTTGCAAAAACAGATCGGCTATAGTTTTCAATGACTGCTGCAGTCATGTGACTATCACATTAGCTGTTCAGTTTTCTTCCAGAGACCACATTAGGTGTTCAATTTTTTTAGAGACCACATTAGCTATTCAATTGAGTGGGTAGTAAGTTGCAGATGATAAACTGCTATTTAGTCGGAAATAACCAAATGTATTGCGTAAGTTTGAAAGCTAAATAATCTAACAGACACTTCACCTTATCCGCCAATTTTCCAATCAAGGCTTAAGAAGACCTGAAATAACCAAGCTAACAGACTGAAAACTACCACTAAAGACTCGTGTGTTGCAACGAAGTCATAAAAAATAATGAGATGGAACTTACTGCTCGGCCAACTTCACACATCAAACATTAGAGAGCAAGCGACAGAAAGAGAAGGGTAGCTAGAATGCACGAGGAGATGTGAAAAGTGGAAGGGGTGGACGGTTGTATCCTGGGAGAGAGAGGAAGACACAGACGAATGGTCCAGATCAAATCAGATGGCTGAGAAGAGAGGAAGGAGAATAGACGTACAACCACCAACTTGTTCTTTTATAATAGTAGTGATATATATATATATATAGGTAAAATAACGAGTGCTTCCTATATATATATATATATATATATATATATATATATATATATATATATATATATATATATATATATATATATATATATATATATATATATACACACGAACTTTCTCTTTGAAAGATTTACGAATTTTGATCTGATACTACGTACTAGGGATAAATGGCTCTGCCTTGTGGCTGACTTGTAACCTTTGAAGTCACTGTCATTCTCGATGGAATGATACATGCACAACACTCCTGCGGCCACTTCGACAGAGCAAAGCCAGGATTAAGTGGTAGTAGAAGAAGCCTACGTATAATCTAGATTTACTTTCCCTACCTACAAATTTGTTACTACTAGCATGTGTAGCATTCCTGCAAAAAAACAAAATGTTCTTTTCTTGGAAGGGAGGTGGAGGCATGTGCAATTATCTGGCCAACCAGAATTTGGGACGGTGGTTGGAGGTTGTGGATGGGTGTGCATTGAAAACCGCCATTTATGTTGTTTCTGTAGGGCACCAACCATCCATGGGACCATGGTGGAGGCTGGCTGGCTGGCTGGCCATTTATGTGTGGGCGAGTGCCCTCTCACTTTATTTGCCTTTGCTCTCAGGCAGCAGCTAGAAGTGCCGGCTAAGTTAGGTCTTTCTAAACATCCTTTGGATTCAATGCTCTTTTAGAGGTTTTATTTGTACGCTTAAAATTACTTCATCTGTCGTGTAATATAAGTCCGATATATATACCTAGAAGATATATTATTTAAGTAATATTTAATAAAATTATATCATATTTGTCTCTAATGGAAAGATAAGTACTATATTTATCTAATAGGAGAAACTAGGTTTAATTTTATTAAATATTACTTAAATAATGTATCTTCATAGATATATATGTTGGACTTATATTGCGGACGGAAGGAGTAATCACTTTGGCATGGGATGGATTGTGGGCATCTCCTTCTAGTAGTGTGGTAGTACCAAGCTTATCATTACCGTTTCGGCCGGTATGGGCGGTACATACCTACCGGCATAACCAGTACAAAGTACTCCTACGCATCGTATCGGCTTCAACACCGGCTTGATACCGGCCATATCGACTTTAATACCGCCAATACTAGCTATCTGGTGGAATTGATAATCTTGTCTAATGAATTACATGTTATATTTGATAATACTACTATGTACTTGAAATAATATTACAAGTGACATTTGTTATGCATATAATTAAACAAATATATACTTATAAATATATATATTTATATTATTATATTAAATCCAAAATAGTACGTCGATATGGACAGGTATCGAAACGTACCATTTCAAGAATCAAACCAGTATGACCTGTGAAACGATATTGACAAGTATGGATAGTACACTCATTTTAGGCGTCCTTTTGGTATAGCTGTAAATGCCATGCATGACTCTTGAACTGTTGTCATAACTAGTAAGTGCAGTGAGTTTCTACGGATAAATTAGGGTGAACTTGTGATAGCCTTTATTTTGACTCTTGAAGGACAATTCGTTTACATCTATAAATCGTGTGCGTGATTATTTTGAAATGTTCTGAAATACAGTAAATGGATGGTTGAAATTTGGCAAAATTAGCCACAAAAATAGTTGTGGGGTGAGGAATCAAATTTTGTCGTACTTCCAGGTGGGTTTTGCAGTTTTGCCTTAACAGTTGTGCAAGTTGTCCAGTCGGTTTTGATATATATATATATATATATATATATATATATATATATATATATATATAGGAAGCCTCTTTTCACACACGGGTGTAGTTACACCCTATATCGTAACTCGCAATGTAGGGAGTATCTCGCATAACGGAGGGTATGTACATGTAGTATACAAGTATTTAAGACCATCTATGTGGTATGAACAATTTTTCAGAAGTGGTATGTATATTTTTTTGACATACTCCTTTTTTTGTGCGTATATAAGGGTATTTACAAAATACGCTAAAAACTATGAACTCCTTTACAAGTTTTTCGTGTGGTTCACATTGGAGTATCTTATAATTAGTATACAAATGTACCTAAAGTGATAAAGAAGTATTTCAAATTTGTTTAGATGGTATATTAGAGGTGGGTGTAACTACACCGGTGTAGAAGGTATTTTTCCTATATATATATATATATATATATATATATATATATATATATATATATATATATATATATATATATATATATATATATATATATATATATATATATATATATATATATATATATATATATATATATATATATATATTGCAAAAAGTAATATATATTTACATTGGCATTACATCAACACAGCTATTGGGCTTACGCTCTTTTTAAACTACATCATGGTTTTAACATTTCCATTCTATGCAATGTGATTTGCACACAGAACAACGGTGAGATAAAATCCCAATATTCATATGGGGAGAGCCTCCAATTGTTATCTACGTGCTACTATGGAGATAATTGTTGTTGGGTTTCTTAGCTTCATTGATTTAATCTGAAAAAGAAGCAGTAGTTCCTACGGACACCAAACCGCTACATAATTGTAATGAACAGTGATTTTCACATAATTGTATCAACCGAAAATTTGGGGGCTGTTGTAGGGGTGGTTCCCACCTAAACCCAGCCAACCTATTAGAAAGCTGTAAAACTCAAAATGAGACATGTATAATAACGTAAATGCCCTTGAGAGGGATACTTGGTGTAAGGACATAATTGTAAAGTACTCCCATGTGAATATATATAAACTGTCCCGGCCTAGGAGGACCCCAAGCATTGCTCACCTAACATCTCCACTACCATACTATCATTTTCTGTTTGGTGCAGAACCACAACAGTGGCGCCATCCGTGGGAAGACAAGAGTAAGCTCCAAGATCCAAGAAGAATGGCACCAAAGAGGGCTTCATCATCGGCGGCAAGGAAGAAGGGAGTACGAAGAGGAGCTCGACAATGCATCGCATTGCATTGCGGGCGGCAATCGCATGGTTGCTGGTGCGGGTGATAGCGCCGGTGCCGCGGCCGCCGATCTCGACGCCTGTGCGCGCGATCGCCCAACCGTTGGCGGCGGTCGGTGGCCGGTGCCGACCGGACCGTCGGCGATGTCGACGCCGATGCCCGCCATCGCGGTGTTGCCACTGCGCCCAACACGGAGGCGGCAGATGGCCTCGGTGGCGACATCGGTCCACCACCGACCACGAGCCCACCGCACCGACGCGTCCGGGCGATTCGAGCGAAGTCGTGGTTGCCGCTAGCTCGACGATGCAACCCACTGCTCCAACTGCCGCAACCATGCTGACGATGGAGAACGCTCTACTAGCGGCCTTCGGCACGATCCACGGGAGCTGGCGGAACTCTGTAGAGCCGTGCGGGATATACAAGAGGCTCGGAGCCAACAAGTCCCGCCGGAGCCCACGCCAGAGCGGGCGGACAGCCGCGACGCCCACACCTCCAGTCACGTCCCGCTGCGGCGCGTGGATCCGGAATCCACCTCTCTGCGGGCCTGCAGCAATCGGCATGGCCAGAGGACTTCAAGTTCCCCAGCGCCATCGAGACGTATAAGGGCGACACAGACCCTTGGGAGTTCGTGCGCGTGACATACTCCTAGGTACATACTAATCTGTTCTTTAATACACCTACTTTCTACTCAAAGCAAAACAGTAACATAACACACGTTACTTATTTTGAATCATCTGTTTCTTTCAGGAAGGCCCCATATTTTGTTCGCACCATAACCTACATTTCGTCCTCACATCAGCACATTACAACGGTGTACGTATGTTAGTACAAACTGTACTAATATCGCTAAACTCCTTGCTAGAAGCGAAACTTTCTTCGCGTGGACAAAAACATTTTTGTTGTACAAACTGTTTTTAGTCATGCTGCCCCCCAGCAAACCCGCCATGGCTAAATAGTGTTCTAATGTAATAGATACTATATTGCCTACCTGAGCATACCCAGAAAGCTCTTCGGTTGCTTTGTCTTCGACAACATATACCGCTTCTTACATACACCTGCTCATTACTTTCCTCTTCGCAATTTGTTTCAGCACTATATTTTTTTCCCACAATCATTAATGTCTCCCACAATTCATCACTTTTATCTTATCACTATGCCCAGCTTAATCTCACCAACTTATTCTATATCAAATTAAATACTTATACCCAATCATTTCGTTGCTTTGCTAAAACAGATCTGCTAATTCTTGCAACAACTATACCATATCTTGTTCTTTTTGCCTTCGCACACAAAACCAAATCCTAATATGTCTCAGTTGCACAGACCTTTCATAAAAAACACATAGAGTAGAAAAGTTAGGCAATCCCTATTCCCTAAAGAAAACATATACCACACAAAAAGGGTTCCATCCTTATATCAACAAATAGAGCTGGGACTTGGGCCGTGCCGGCATCCCTAAAGAAAACATATACCACACAAAAAGGGTTCCATCCTTATATCAACAAATAGAGTTGGGACTTGGGCGTGCGTTGCGGCAGACGGCCCAAGCCCATCGTGCTTCGTGCCGCCGCGCCGTGCCGGTTCGCCCGATCATCTTATCGTGCCGTACCGTGCCGGCCCGCGGCGTCTTCAGCCAGGCCCAAGCACGGCCCAAAGCCCACCGTGCCAGCGTTCGTGCCGTGCCAGCCCAAGCCCAGCCCAAAGTAACTATACAAGACGAAAGCAATGTCGACAATGGTAGCGGTGGCCGCCATCTTCCTTTCTCTTGTACCCGTCTTATTAAAAACTTACTTAAAATTCGATACTATTGTCTTATGTCATTCCACCTCAAGTTGGTCATCTAGTACAATGGTATGTATATCTTGGTGCAAATTGGATTTGAGCGTATGTATATCTAGGGTTCGGTGGTCGTATGAGCCGTGAATTGGATATAGGGGGCAACATAGATAACAAGTAGAGTAGAACCAATGAACTATACCAGATTTACCGATCCAATAGTCACATATCACAGTAATATGTTTCGCAAATTACAATGCAAAGAAAATTACATCTCTATTAACTTAAACTTAGCTCTACGACTACCAAAGAAGATCATAGGCCTTAATAATATCATCATTACTAATCTTTGCGGCCAATTCCTTTTCAATATAAATTACCAAACAATCTAGAAATCCATCTCCCATTGTACTCAAGTCACGTCTTCGCAAGTTTTATAGTGAAAAACATCTCTCGGTGGTTGCGCTTGAAACCGAAAGAGTTAAGACTAATCTTAATAACCGTCCATCATAGGATAAGATGAATCTTTACCGCCTTAATCGGTCCACTTGTTAGATCAGCAAGTGATGGTAATACACTTAGATCTGGATGATTGCATACATCAAGTTGAAAATGTGGCAATTGACACTTCAATTAAGTTCTTTCTTGATTTGAGAAATCAGGAGGATAATATTTTTCCACTTTACTTTGGGAGCATAATATTCTTGACTTGAGAAATCAGCAGGATCATTAGGTGAAGTGTACTTTGTATTTTTTTGGAGGGACCAAACTACTAATTAAACATATATAATTAACTACATAATGAAGAATTAGTAGAATATTGGGGGTGCCAGGCCCCTCCCAGCCCCCCCTTGTCTCCGCCACTGTCGGTGGTGGTGACCTAAGGAGCATAGATGTAACTTACGTACGTTCTCTCTTTACAATGGAGTATAGAGCTCATATGTACTTCTAGTAGGGGTATGGAGTATAGATGTACTTGAATTTGAAGTATGGAGTATGTACGTGCGTATGCTCAGTAGTTTTCTAAATTAATAAATTGGAATCCTTTCAAAACCAACAAATCTTATTTTCTGTAAGAGCTGGAGAAGAAAATGAGAAGGAGAAAGAGGCTGAGATTGAGCAGGAAAATGAGAGATAGGAATTGATATTCCCAAGAGGGTGGGAAGGAGCAATTAGTGCATTTTGCTAACAACTACAATACCCTAATATTACAGGTACCCTATTGATAGAGTCCGGGCTGCTCCCGTGACTCTAGTCGTCCCAGTCCTCGTATATGGTGTAACCATCATACGGCTCGTCCTCGATGCAACCTCCCTCCCCTGAGTAGTAAGGCTCATTTGTCCCAGTTTCATCTCCACCCAAATGTTGCTGGCTACTTACCCATGTGGAGATTATAACACTTTGATAGAGCTACTAGTCTGTCCGTAAAACGGGATGTTGGTTGACACGTTTTGGTACGGTCTGTCCACACGAACGAAGTTGGTGATTTCTTATATTCTAATCTTATGCAGTGGTCAAAGGAATGCTTGCTTGCTATTTATAAAGCTTGGAGTCTCTTCGTTACCCGACGATAATTATGTACATAACAATGAAGGTATTACCTTAATATTTTAGATTGTGCCAACTCTCTGTTCATTTCTACAACAATGCCTATACTGTGTTACGGCTAAATTCGTTCTGAGGTTCCTTAATACAATCAATTAATTTAATTAACATCGACTAATCTATTATACCAATTTTACAATGTACACATAAATGAGCATTTCTAGCTACCATAAATCTAGCCTGCCATGTTCTAATCCCTCTAATTCTATTTTCCCCTTTTTCTTTCCTTTTTTCTCCTCTCTCTTTTTCTTTCTTTTTCTCTCCTCTCTCTTTTCAACCTATACGCCTCTTTTTTCCCAAGACCGACAGACGGACGGGCGCACCTTTCACACCTCCTCCGCTCCTCGCCTCGCATCGCGCCCTCCTCCCAGCTCCCACTTCCTCCGCGGTCTCCGCCCTCTCCTCCCGCCTCGGTTTCGTCGGTGGACCGTGGACGGTGGCTCCTCCCCACCTCCCCACCGCCGCCTCCTCCCCACCGCCGCCTCCCCCACCTCCCGGCCCCCCGCCTCCTCCACCCCCGGCCTCCTCCTCCACCCCAGCCGCCTCCACCCCCAGCGCCTCCTCCCCACCGCCGCCTCCTCCTCCACCCCTGTGCCGCCGCCTCCCCACCTCCCCGCCCCTCCACCTTCCCGCCGCCGCCCTCCGCCTCCTCCACGGCCCAGCTCCCCGCCCGCCTCGCCCACCGCGTCCCCGCCTCCCTCGGTCCCGCCGCCTCCCGCCCCTCCACCTCCCCCCGCCGGTGGCATGGGTGCTCCGCGACCGACCGCTGCTCGGCGATAGATGGAGTACCACATCCGTGATTGTGAATTTGTGATTTGAGCTTGTGTTTGTGTTTGCATATGTGAATCGTGATTGTGTATTTGTGTTTGAATCTGTGAATATGTAATTGTGTATTTGTGTTTGCATCTGTCGTTGTCACCGCCGTGCTCGCCGACGCCGTGGTGGAGCGGGCGAGGTCGCCCGGCCGCTTGGCGTCTTGGCCGTGCCGGGTCGTGCCCACCGTGCTCGCCGTCTTTGGTCGTCGTCAGTCTTGGGCCGGCACGCACGATTCGCCGCGTCGCGTCGCGTCGCCCACCCGCCGGCTATCTAGGCGTGACCGCCAAGACCGTTTCAGGCCGGGCGACAGACGGCCCGCCATGTGTCGTGCCGCGTCGCGTGCTTGGGCAGTGCCGGCGCGGCCGTGCTTCAAAGCGGGCCCAAAAAGCCCGCCCGATGCCCAGCTCTATCAACAAACAATAAATCACGTTCAGTAATTCACAGATATAAACCATTACATAACTACATAAAAAAGAGCTAACGCATATACAATCACGCACACAACCAGCCTATATAAACGTTGCTACCCACGAAATAGATCAACACAATTCATTCGCCTTCTCATCCAAATATTTAGCGCAAAAATACTGTATCAAAAAACGCTTCCCAACAAAAATCTGCTCGAAAAAAATTTGTTTACACACATACCACTCCTCGCTGCCCAATCCCTGATAAAATGGCCCCGCATCGCTTAGTATTCCTCTCCTTGTTTCGTTTCCTTCCCCCATCGTTTTTTGCGCAGTTTGCTTAAATGAAGCCCGGACTTTGTCAGACAAATTTACATCTTCGGTTTCATATTTCATACGTCCGCTTACTTTTTCGTCCAGCTTCTTCTACATCTCGCATACTTTACTTTATAGTTTCTTCATACTCTCAATCCGGCTCTTCGCTTAGATGTTCTTCATTTCGTTCACCCGTAAGCATTACTTTTTCTCTCCATTTCTATCCAAAGCTGTTGTTTTGTATTTTTGTCTTTGTTCATACACACCGTATTGCTTACTGTTCTCTCACCGTTGATATACTGAAATCCCAGTTTGTTTAAAATAACAAGTTTTTGCGATATACATACATACAATCCCTCTCTGCTTTCCTTTTTGTTTACTTATGCTTTTTACATAGTTCTAAACAGATTTGCATACCTAACTTTTTGAATGCTTTACAACAATGCTTCCAGAAAGCCTCACAATCTTACGCCTCTCCACTTAGCTAACTCTCACGGTATTTTCTGCATCCTATAATTAAGAAGCCTTCCTTCATATTACGCCGATGCTTTTTATCTGCTTCTATCAACTAATTACATCTTTTGATAATACCTTCTTATTCTCTCCTAAATGTAGGTATTACTATGAACTAGCACACTTTTCTGCACCATTACTGTCGACTACGTTATATAACATCAAGAAGACGCTCTCTGAATTCACCGTTCTACCACTTTATCTTTACGCAATCTCGGTTAGTCTTTCTCTCATACCTATCTTTTTATATATTCAATTTCCTCCACATTAGCTATCCCATTTGTACCATATACTCTTTATGTTTCCTACTGTTTTTGTGCTTTTCCTCAAATTTTCGTTCTTAAACAGATGGTTCATATTGTACACTCAAAACCGGAAGACCTGCCAGGTTTACCCATGCATTTATGGAAAATGCAACAATACCTTGGAGCTACTAAGAAACAAAGACCCATTTTCCACTTAGTTACTGAGTATATAAACGGACAAAGATATGAATGGAAAACATGGGTAACCTCAGAGCCATTACCAGTCCGCCCAGATGAACCCCAACGGTTCTATGGCAACAGAATCGAAGAAAAACATGCCATACAAGACGCTGCAAGGAAAGCAATTCATTACCTCTGACGTTATTACAACGAAGAATTCAGCCAATCCCCGTATGATCTTATTCCCCAAAGAACACATCAAGCAATGTATATATCTATCCAAGAACCAGCAGAACACTATGATCCGCGCCTCAAAGTTGCATCACAATATATTGTTGACCAAGAGCAATTATATTCAAGAACACTAGATGAAAACGAGAATCTGCACTATGAGCTTCACACAGTTCAACAAAAACCGCAGCGGCTCACAGAAGAACTTCACCGTTTCCATATGATTTAAGCAGGCGAAATGTCAGCAACTGGAGAATCGCCCAATGTTCGTTCTGCCAGCAAATTCCGTCCATTTACATTCTGAACAATGCCACCACCACCACCACCAGGCTACACCAACTAGATGCAACAAACTTTTGATCACGCTTTTGGTTTTCCATAATTGTACTAAGAAAAGCACTTCCTGTCAGCTATAATGTTTAGAAACGTTAAATTACCTGCTTATGATGCTAACACCCCTACATTACTTTGTTTCTCCTTTTTCATTACTCATTTATTTCTTCTTACCGCATATTTCTTCTCAACATCCTCTCAGTTTCTTCTTCAATCCACACCGTGATAACCAACAACCTTTGAACTTTTGTCTGTGTCGCTTTTGATTCACATGGTTACAACCAAACAACAACCATAGCATCAACAAATCATTATACTACAGTGTTTCATACTATATACAGGCTCTTACTAGCTACTTCCCAGCACACATGAACTATCATTCTATTTATTATCATGTTTATTACTACATATTCAAATACAATACACAACATGTTTTCCGAAAATAAAAATATGCCAATTACTACTACCAAATCTATTACTATTTAGCTACACTACAAAAATACGCTATTCTACCAAACGTAAACATACTAAATAAAACCTTCACTTTTCTCACACTCTAAAACATATACTGTTTTCTACAAACAAAACATATGTTACTTACGGATTCTACCATTACCTAATCATTATGTTTTCCTCTTCGATTGTTAATACCGTTTATTATCTACACTATTTCCATTAGTAATATAAAAAGAATAAACACAACAAACTACATCACAGCATATATATTGTCTCTCTATATTAAATTCATTAAATTAAACAACAAAACGACACCAATATAAATATATTAATATTAATGAACTTTTTATACAGACTAACCTGCGTGGCGTCTCGCCACGCAGACGAGGCTAGTATTTCATGTCTGGTGGGATGCCAGCTCGTAGTGTCTGATATAACCCTTATACATATGGGGAAGAATGCTGTGGTGTGTGACTTATGAAAGAAATATCGGCCTTCTGTCAAAAAAAACAGGAAATAAATATTGGTCTGGATTGCACCAAGATATGCACAGCTCTCGAGTTGTTGCCTCTAGGATATTATGTTTGTGGGGATTAGGAAACTATTGACTATCACATAAGTGTTTGGTGTATCGTAGGTCCTGTTTTTTTCTACATTTTTGTTTTTGGCTGAATTTTTAAATTTTGACTGTTTGCTACAGAAATTATGGAGAGAAAGTTACGCGCTTATAATTTTGGTTGATACAGATGTTAGACTTTTAATATGTACTATAATTAACTTATAAATCATATCTTAAAAAAAACACTTCATTTGAAAATATTATAGTAAAAATTAAAAGTTATTTTTAGAAATCGTAAAGATCAGACCGTAATCATGTGGGTCATGTTTGAGACACTTCTCGTATAAAGATGGGAGGACAGCTCACAAATGTGTGGCGTGATGGCTTAGATAATCTGTTACACTTCTCGTATGCAGATAGATGGCATCGTCCCGTATTATAGCTGGAAGGATTCCGGGCGCGCGAGGGGAGCCACGTCGCCAGCAGCGCTCGGCGCGTGGTGACGGAATCTTCATGCGGCCGGGGCGCTTTCGTCCCCTCAGATTATAGCCGGAAGGATTCGGGCGTGCGAGGGAGCCACGTCGCCAGCAGCAGCGCCGGCGCGCGCGTGGCAGACGGAATCTTCGCACGGTCGGGCGCCGCTTACTAAAAGTCCTTATTTTTTTTCGAAATTACGTACAGGTCCTTGGTTCTCGCGGATAGGTCCCTGTCGGCTTTTTTTCAGCCCCTCCGTTTTGCGGATGCCCCCCGCGGTTTTCGAAATCGCGCGTGGGTCCGGTTTTTTGTTCCTAGGTCCTTTTTTATTTACGTATAGGACCTTATAGGTCCCTGTTTTTTGCGAAAAAACCCTTTGCTTCCTCCGAAATTGCGTATCCGTCCTCAATTTTTTTAAAAAAAACCCTTCTCACGAATTTTCGTCTCTTTTATTTCAGTCCACACGGTGGCTAGCGCGGCGTAACGCCGCGCTTATGTAGCTAGTTACATAAATGCCCCGCGTGATGTCAGTATATAGTGCGTGTGGCATATTTTCCATATGTGCATGGATGACGCGTGATGGCACAAGCATAAACCATTTAATGTACAATCAGCTGTTATGGCATGAAATGACCGAAAATTTTTCAAAGATTTTTAAATTTTCATTGAATTTTCTTTGGTTTTGTTTTCCTTCCCAATCTGGCAACTCTCCTTGAAATGCACTTCCCCTTTTTGGCCTCTCCGCTTTCTCCTTACCTTGGCGCATTTCCAGCAGCCGCTTCCTCCGTTGCTCTTCCGCCCTCGTCTTTCCACGCGGCCGCCGCGCCCGCGTTTGCCGCACGCATGCTAGAAGTTGCTCAACCGCCTCCGCCCCATCACTGCCGCAGGGACCTTCTATGCAGCCCATCACCGCCTGTCGACCTCGCTCCCCCTCTCTCTCACTCGTGCAACCTATCACGGACCGAGCTCTCCATCGCGAGCCTTGCTCTCTCCGCGCGACGTGAGTGCTCAACCACCTCGAGCCAGCTGTCTTTGTCCTTCGCCATCGCCTGTGCGGTCGGTTGTCACCTCGCCTACGTGCCCTCGCCTTGGGAAGACCTTGCCCCGCCTCCTTTTTCTCCCGCCAGACCGCCTCAAGCTCCACTCCGCTCTCCTCGCCTCCTCTGGCTCTAGAGCTCACTCCCTTCCGTAAATGGCCCTGGCCACCCTCAATTTCTCGCCAAAGCCACCCAACCAAGCTTCCCTTCGCCGCAGCTCCACCGCCGATCTCCCCTAAGTCGGTAAGTCATCCACCCAATTCTTCTATTTCCGACCGCCCTATTTCAATTCCTTGCTACTTTAGCACCCTCAAGGCACCATTATGTCATCTCCGAGCTCCATTCTTCGTTAGCATTTCGTGGAGCTCTCCCACCGAAGCCACCTCCTAGTAGGACCTCCCGTGGACGCCTCAACCGTAGCTCCCCGCCTAAGCAAACCACACCACCTTAGACCTTGTGCCCCGGAGATGCTCGAATCACTTCCCACCTCGCCAAAGGGTCTCCGAAGAGACCTGGAGCTGCCATGGAAGCCGCTAGCTTCTCTCCGCCTCGCCGCCGCCCATGCTCCTATTCCCCAAGGCCCCAAAATGGAACCCCTAATTCGAGCTCTACCCACCCATACCCTCGGTTGCCGTCGGCGACCTTCCTCGTGCCCAAACGGCCGTCGTCGCCATTACTCGTCTCAAGGTCCCAGGCGGCTCGAGGAGGACGACAACCCTCGGGCGATGTGGCGTGTCTCTACCGTCCGCACCAAACGTTGCCGCCTCATATGACCCTCCTATGGCATTGAATCATGGCCATCCGTGTTAACCGAAGCCGCCTAATCCTTCGCCGCCGCCTCCGCCATCGCCGCCGCGACACAGCGTCGACCATCGGCCATCGAAGGCATGTGTAATGGTCACATGGCCGGCTCGGCCAAGCCAGGTCGAAAGCTGCCTCGGGCCGCACTGTTCATTTGGGTCGGTCCATCACTGTTCACAGCTAATTTTTTAGCTTTTTCGATTTTTCAAAAATCCAGAAATTCAAAGAAAATCCTAGAAAATCCCAAAAATTCCCAAAATACACCATTTCACTCATTTCGATGCCCCGAGTCCATTTCCGAGTTCCGTTCCTCCAAATCAATACCGATAAAATCAAAACCCGCTATTCCTTGACTAATCTGCAACCAAAGATCACCCACTTAAATTTCGAGCCACCGAACCATTCTCCTTGTGTCTTTGGGAAGTTTTATTGCTTTGGTTCCTAGCTTGCACTTGCGAGAAGGAACTGATTTGGCATCGTTCTTTTGCGTTAGTGTGCGGATCCAAGAAGTCGACGTGACCTTGGAGAATACAAGAAGATACTCAACAGGTGGATAAAGAGGCAAGTTACAAGTCCTTGATCATGTTGGAATCCCATGTCATTTAAATTATGTATTTATGGTATTTGCATTATTATTATTTGTGAATTGTTAATTGCTTAAAATAAAATGTTTAGAATGACTTGTTAATTAGATAATTCCTACCACCGATAAATACCATGTTAAATTGTAGTCATACCCTTGATAACCCTAGAAATACTTAAATATTGTTTAAATAATTGTAGTATATGTTTCATGCAAAGTTTTACACTACTAAGATTGTGGCCGCGGGCCGGTAGATTTGGAAAAACTTGGAACTAGGGTAGTGGAGCTGTGGGACACCACAAGACAGTCTTCGCCCACCACTTTGCCCTAAGGGGAGGCTGGTGTGAGAAGGTGGTAGTGCCATCGTGCACAATGTGGTATGTGGTTGGTTGCCTCGTGGAAAATGTAAGGATTAGACCCTTACGCCGAGCAAGTGACATAATGATCGTTCAACCATTGGTGTTGACTTGTCAACCCTGGTTTAGTAGCTGCTCAACTCGATTGAAACTCTACATGCGGTGAAACACTGAGAGTTGGTATGTGGAACGGTAAACCCATACATAACAACGATAGGTCCTCACAACTCGGGCTCGGCGTTCCATGCGGGCCAACGGATACCCGAGGTTGTGCGGGTCCCTAACCTATCGGGTAGAGTGTATACAAAGGATTGAGCAGTGAAATGACCTGGTTCCTTAACTCAGTCATGAGAGTTAAGAATGCTTGTGGGTAAAGTTGGGCAATTCTGCAGAGTCAATTAAATGGTATTCGAATCTGCGTGTTCTCCGGTTAATGGAGTCAGTGTCTATTGGGTGATTCCAAAGAATGAGGCATAAATAGTTTTTACAAGTGTTTTAAATTGAGTAGTTGGATAATCAACTTTGAAATAAAACCTCTTAATCTTAAGGAGTAGTCTTTGGTTTTGATTTTCAAAAGTGTTTACAAATAAAAAGTGCATCCACTCAAATTAATAATACAAGTATACTCCCATCCTTTGGTGATCCGTGCAATTATCTAAATTAGGGTTTTTCCTTGTGACTTGCTGAGTACAGTGGTTGGTACTCAGCCTTGCATAAATTTTCCCCCACAACAGATACCAGAAGAAGAGAAGGCGATCCAAGATTTCGTGTTAGGGTTACGACTGCACTCAAGCTTTTTGTGGTGTTTTCTGCAATTCTTCTGTATGTAAGTACTTTTGGGTTTATACGCTCTTTTGTTGTTAAAATTGACCGTTAGGTTTTATTTCAATTAAACTAACTCTTCGTAAATATTCGTAAGCATGTATGATACTCGTCCGGTCCGTAACTAAACTCCTGGGTAGTTGCGGATTATCGATGCCTCTGTTTCCCCAAAAATGAGGGCGACATTTTTTGCACACCAAATTACTATAGATGGATAAATCTTGTTTCTGATATGTCTCTATAACTCACGTGAGGAGAGAATTGTAACAGCCCTCAAGCCAATCTTTTTTCCAATTTCAAAACCAAAACCTCATTTTTCACTCCACAAAATTTTACTATTTTTTTGTTAACTCAACTGAAATTTACGCTATTTATCTACTTTTCCGATTTATGTTCCTATTGAAAATGATTTCTGAAAAAAAATCCTCAGAATAAAATTCCAAAGTCTCGAGTCAGGTTGGGCCAGCTGTCGTTGTTCCGGCCTGTACTCTGAGTCCAACCTGCTTGCTTGGTACCCTCGTCCCATATTAGGCCACTGCGCGTTCCTGGCCTCGCCTACTGTCTCAAGCCAATTCAGCCCAAGAGCTTTTCCGGCCCATACCCTTGTCCCAACACAGGCACCAGCCTAGCCTTGCACAATCGAAATAGATACAGATGGATTTCTCTTATTCTATATTCTATTTCATATTTTTTCAAAATCAAAGTTAAACACGAATACTATCATATACAAATACGAATACTGATAGTTTCATACACGAATACAAAGCAAATACATATCGCTCCAAATACGGTTAGTCCCGTTCATAAATATTTAGTTAGACAATACGCAAAAATAGAAATCATATATGTCGCACGTATAGGTACTACATGTCCAAAATGCAACTACATTAGTAGCCTAATAAGCAAATTTAGCTATATCACACAATGACAGAAACTAGTGAAGCAAGTAGTTAGTACTAAGTAGTAAGTACTAACTAACAAAGTAGCAAGTAGATAACAGGAGCTACCTAAGCAAACAGTAGCTACACGTAGCAAGTCAGTACTCTCACACTTCATATGATCCAAAATCAAGAACTAACCATAGCTAATATAGTTACTAATATAGTAAAAATTTTGGCTTCAGGTAAAGCTGATATTATTAAGTACTTTCCAGACATACCGATATTATTAAGTACTTTTCAGACATACCTTTATTTGTTTGGCATGAGGAATAGGAACGATAATCCACCGACATCCTGATCTCCGATTGACCTTGATAAGCACGAACCCCTAGGCCAACATCTAAGGGGCCAATTTGAAGGTACAACAAAAGGTACAAGTGAAAAGAAAAACCTAGTCAAGACATTTACAAGCAAAAAAAAATGCCCCTATTCCTAGTCCTACCCCTCCACAAGCATCGACCATTATCGTCTCCTGCCACTCCTACCATGAATGCAAGATGAGGCACCATGTTTCTTGCATATCCTAACATGCAGTTGAAATTTTGTAAAATATACTAATCAAGGTTTTGGATCGACATTCAACAGCTCATGTAAAAAACACTTTAGATCAAGTTCAAAAGCCAATTGAGTACTTGGAAGTAGATTTAACAAAAAAAAGAGAATTCAATAACACCATTGTTCATGATAACAAAAGGCAAGCTTTAAATAAACATATGCAACTAAAATGCTAGATAGGATTGGCGATCAATGTTAAATCTGCATCCAGCACTAGCAGGGGATGCTCTTATGCTTATACAAATGCTCGCACTTACACTTGCAGCAGCCATCTCAAATTATCAATATCCAGCAAATAGATAAAGAAACATTAGTTAATGGAAACTTATCACTTCAACATTAATGAGCTACAGTTCTAACTTTTAACAAGCAGGCAGAGACTTGTATACAGTATGATGAGTTGTATGTTGAGAAATAAGCATCAAGCAATTCACAGGTAGCACCCTGGTACTTAAACTGTATAAACAACTTCTCACACTAATAAAAGAACAACCATGCATTGTCATACAATGTTCCGAATACTTCAACAAGGTATTTCACAAATGTTCATGACTGTATAAACTTCTCACACTAATCAAAGAACAACAATGCATTGTCATACAATGTTCCGGATACTTCAATAGGGTGTTTGGTAAATGTTTAGAACTATACATATATCCCTAACCCTACTGTTGGGTTGCTAAGCACATAATTTGTATCAAATGTGGTGGTTTCTCTCGCAACACAAGTAAGTATATCAAAATAGCATACTTATTTCTAGAGTCACAGACACTCTAGAAGTTCTAAACAATATTGACACCAAGGATCCAATACAAAATTTGCGCACAATGATGCCCAGACCAAATTGCTATGCTATGCTGAAACAAACAATCAAGCATATCAATATCGAATTACTAGAAACAACGAACATCTATTTTCCCAAAACCACAGCTAGAACGGGCACCAATTCGATCGCCTGACCGTAAACAAACTAGAGCAAGCAAGGGTATAGAGAAACGATCTTTCACCTTCCCACTAGAAGAGCATCGAGAGGGTGAACCGATGGACCCGACGCCCGTCCCGGCCGATTTGGCGGTGGCAACTACGAGGAGGGAGGGCGGTGGCGGCTAAGAGGAAGGCGGGAGGGAGGGTGACAATGTGGGAGAGGGGCCGGCAGCGATGGAAGGAGGGCGACATCAGCTAGCACACATATTCAACAACATTTATATCACATTTATACATGACAAATTAAAATAAGGTAGCGTATTTAGGTAGCAAATAAACCTATATGGCGAAGTTTATAACATTGGGGCCGACCGGCCACATATAGCATACAATGAAATAAGTTCAACGGAAGCGAAAGATAAATGAGGTGCCCAAATATAGCAAGTATGCCTCATCCCATCCACAGGAAACTAACTGGGGCAAGACCCCAGAGATCGACATCTTCATCGCCAAAACCTGCTGCATAATAAAACCTGCTGGACCTGTTTTCTTCTGCATCCTCTAAATATGTTTAACAAGCAACGGTGAGTACGGAAATCATACTTTGCAAGACTTCTAATGAAAGATATATAGTATGGAGGCTGAATGAAGGGAAGCTGTCTTGTCCAGTTTATTTTGTGAAACATGTTTTCAATTCAAATAACAAGTAATACATTGCAACTGGGAGTTGTAAGAGCATTTAAGTTTGATAAGTAAATAATGGTAAAGTAAAGATAGCATGACTTAGAACAAGAGGCTTGCTGCCCCAAGATTTCGAAACAATGACAATAGCCTTGCCTAACATGTCATTCATGGATTTCCCATCCATACCTTCCCTAGGAACCCTTTTATGAAACATAACACAACTAAGGTGCAGAAATCACCAAGTCATCTATGGCCATGGACACGACTATTCGAATAGTTTTACACTCTGCAGAGGTTGCACACTTTACCCACATACATAAACATCCCACTATTTTATATATTTCACGCAATACTATTGGTGCCCGATTTGAGAGTTCATGATGAAGCTTTTACATTAATGGTCCTAACAACCATCATACTATGATTCACTTCTTAGGACAGGTAGTGCCCTCCAGTGTCTCAAGACTCATACGGTGTGTCTAATAAACCTTCCTTATCGGCAAGGTCCCACCAAACATGGAATATGTACTATGCTCACACTAGCCTAAAAATCACCAACAAATCTGCCACCTGTGGTGAAGCTGCTAACACCCGGTAACTTATTATGCTAAAATCTTCCTATAAAGACGTGTGGTTGTACATTGTACCTTGGGTCTGACTACACCATAGTCTTAGTCTTTAGCGACCAGGGTGAGACATCCACAAACCACAATCTCGTGTTAACTGCACCGGTCTCCACAACCACTCGCCCAACTATAAATCATGTTTTCCATAGGTAACCCCTCTGGACCAATTCTTAAGTATCTCCTATCTTTGATCATTTTTGAGCCATTTCTCACCTAGCACATCTAGTATCGTTATAAGCATGGGTAAGTATCAACTACTACATTTAATCTCTAAGCTCCACATTTTACTAACAGTGGGTATTAATGTTATGGTGACAACAGCAAGGGTGACAATTTATCAAGATGGGATCGATGCAACAATTGGGTATATCTATTGTCCTTACCAATATAAAGGTTTTACCAAAACGTGCATGCATAATAGTTTTGAACACAACATGCATAATCATTTAAATATATGATCAACATGATCAAATGGAGTGCCTGCCTTACTTGTTGAACTCTTAGTCTTGCTCTGGCTCGTTGATGAAGTTTCCGAAATATCAATATCTAGTAGGCAAGTACCAAAATTTGCAAATAAGAGTCTGTAGGACCGAAATGGCGACAGAGAGGGGTGAATGTCGCTCTCTTTTAAAATCGCCCGAGAATTCGACCTTTGTTTTTCAAAGCGATGCAAACCAAAGCACCTCACGAAAATTAAAATTAATCTTGCTGAAATATGGAACGATGCGACATCGAAAAATTCAGCATAAATCGAAAGTAGTCAAGAAAATTTCAATTGAAAATATTTCGTTTGATGTGCATGCAAATGGTCAAAGAACCGCTAAAGAAATAAAAGAAAAGTGACCATAGGCTATTCCACCAAAACTTGCAGGGATAAGCTGGAGATAAAAACAAGAAAAGCAAAACCGAAAGAGAGAAGAGCCACTAGAAAATTACAGTCGCAGACGGTGCAAAAACAAAGAAAAGGTCGCAAACCAAAAGCCCGAACCGCAGACAAAATGAGGAGCAAAACTAAAAGGACTTGTGAGAGACCATGTGGAGGTCATCCCGTTGTGTATGATGAGTAATTGACATCGTTTTACGAAAAGTCGAGTTTGAGTCGGTTGGTTCGGACCTAGACGTTGCGCGCGTAACGGGCTCGGTCGGACTCGGTCGAACCTAGTCGTTTGGGTTTAGGTTGCATATTCGATGACTCGGCGTGTTTGATCTCTATTTATGCTTCATGTATCGAGCGGTGCTATTTGACGTGTTTCTTGTGCGTGGTTGCAGGACGTCGAGACGGAGTCATGGCGAGACACGAGGTGACCGGACTAGGCGCAGGTGGCGCTGAGGTCAGAACGGTCGTGATGTGTCGAAGACGACGTGGACTCGAGGTGGTTGCGAGGCGTGCGAGGCAAGGAACGCGAAGCTTCCGGAAGGTGCGGGAGGCTAAACGGAATTTCGCAAAGCGCACAAGCGGGAGCGGGCTCCGTTGGACATAGCGGGCGAACGGGTTGAAGACCGTTAGCGTGGGCTATAAAAAGGATTGAGGGGCTGCATGCCCTCTTGAGCACTTGTAAGGAATTAGGGTTTACACTAGTCAAAAGAGGTTTTGGGAAGGTTGTTTCCTTTATCTCTTTAGTTGGTGTGAGTTGTTGAGAATGGGCAGAGGTGCTCCAGGAGTTGTCTAGTAGCTTTTCCTCTCCCCTGTTCTTGTGTTCTTGAGAAGAGTTCTTGAGATGGAGAGGGTAAAGGAGAGTTGATCTTTCATGTAATCTTTACTCTTGAATTTACATGTATATGGGGACATCTCTTTATTCTCTCTATCAATATGAGATGGTTTTAGTTAAATTAATTGAGCCTTCAGGGTCTCTGTTCATATTTTCTCTACGATGCTCCTTTTGAGTGATTCTTGAGTTTTTGCATTTTGGTTTGATTCTTCCTGGAGAGTGGCAAAATGGGTTGCTCCATGATGGAATTGCATTTCTAGACCCTTTGGTCATCTAGTTTCAAGAACAAATCGAGTTTAATTTCAGCTTTCATCTCTTAGCTTCCTCTGTTCATATTTTTGGTTTCTAGGGTTTTGATGAAGTCTTGATTCCCTTGGAGAAATGGCATGAAATTTGATCTGAGAGTCCTAGGGCTATTGCTAATATATGTGCAAAGTATCTTGGCCATAGGATCTAAGATTTGGTAGGATTTCAAGTTTTTGTCGATGCTCTCTGTTTCTCTGCTGCTCTTCTTTTCTTTTCGGTAACTACTGCATTTCAGCTGCAGTTTTAGCTCTTTTTGTGGACTGCAGTAAGTTCAGGCTTCTGTCCTTCAGGCAAAACAGCAACAGTTGATCTTTTGAGTCTGGCCGTGATAGCTCTTTTGTTTTTCGGTTTCAATCTCAGAACATCAAACCAAAAGGCTATTAGGGATTGGACTGACTGCATTTTCTTCAGTCTTATTCAGTTCAGTTCTCTTCTTCTGTTTGGATTTCCAGTGCAAATCTGCTCTTGATCTTTTCTTGAAGTTCGAGTTGGCTATTTAGCTTAAAATCCATCCTTCTTTGGGTCAAGAGGAGAAGCATATGATCTGCAATTTCTTTGCCTCTCTTTTGTTCTGTTTTTACTACAGACAGATCTCTTTCTAGTCAATCAGCAGTTTGTGCTCTTTTGCCTTGTTTTGTCCGTCTCCAGTTTGTGTTATTCTCGGCCAGAAGTTGATCCAAGAAGACCAAGTTAGCAACAATTACAAGCTGAACAATCCTTTGATTTCGTTGGGCTACCTTCTCAGTTTTTCTAGCAATTGACAGCATTTCAATTGAGTCTTTTGATCTTGGGTCAGATACTTGTTTTTCAATTGCTGATTTCGGCTGGTGCAGTGAGCAGCTCGCTGATTACAGCATTCTTCTCGGCAGCTTTTCCTTTGTTTTTCTTTTTTGGCTGATCTTTGACCATTTTGCATGCAGATCAAACGGCATTATTTTCAGCTGAAATTTTTACTGTTTACTCTCTGATTTATGCTGAATTTATTAGTATCGCATGCGTTCCAGTTTTTCAGCAGAATTAATTTTCGGTGAATTGCTTTGTTCTGCATCTTTTTGAGTAATCAGTGTACGAATTCTCGGGTGCGATTTTCAAGAGAACGACATTGACCCCCCTCTGTCGCCATTTCGGTCCAACAATTGGTATCAGAGCCGGTTAGCTCTTTTCTATAGATCTTAACCGGTCTGCGAGCCATGGCGACAGACAAGTATTCCACCGCCGCCCATCTTCGATGGCTCGGATTACCCTTCCGAAAAGCCGAATGGAAACTTACATCCGTGCTCGGGGTATGCCATCCGCGGAAGGTGAAGATTCGGTTGTTGTTCTGCCGATGAGAACATCAATGTCGGAATATGGTCGATGTTGAGGCGAATGCAAAGGCAAGGAACATCATCATTCGTGGTTTAAGCGAGCGAGTTTGATCGCATCTCTCACCGTCGTCCGCTTCGACATCCGGGTGACCCTCAATGCATACCATGAGGGCACCACCCGATCAAGACGGTTCGACAGACCGGTTCAGCGTGAATACGATGAAATTCGAGATGCTTGTCGGAGAGTCCCTTGACGAGTGCTTTTCGCGTTTTCACAAAATTTTGAGCAACCTCCGAGCCGTCGGTCTCACATACTCCGACTCGGATAACGCCGACAAATCCTTTCTCGCACTTGATCTTGGGTTTGGGAGATGAAGGTGACTACCATCAAGGACACCACGTACCTCTCGACCCCGACTCTTGACGCGCTTTACTCGCGCCTCAAGACTCACGAGATTGACATAGTCTCTCGGTCAAGTCACGATCGATGGCACTAGTCACCGATCCGCTTCGGATCTTCTTCTGCGAGCCTTTGTGTGGATTCTCCTCGGCGCTCTCGTGACATAACCGATGATCGGTTAGAGCGACTATGGATGAACGACTAGCCCTCCTAGCGAAGATTTTCTCATGCTTACAAGAGGAGGAGGGATGGAAAAGAGAAGGACCCGTGATTTGTTTCGAGTGTGGTGGCCCCAACCACATCCGAGCAAACCGTCCCAAGCTTGGGAAGGGTAAAGGCGACTTGCGGTTCGGGCAAGAACGACTACACCGACAGAATCGCAACTCAAGTCCTCAAGACCGGT
This sequence comes from Bonia amplexicaulis, assembly GCA_036346245.1. Classification (NCBI taxonomy): domain Eukaryota; kingdom Viridiplantae; phylum Streptophyta; class Magnoliopsida; order Poales; family Poaceae; genus Bonia; species Bonia amplexicaulis. Next base: position 45,761 of record JAYGGG010000472.1, read on the forward strand.
CCAAGGCAAGAAGAAGTTCCATAACCGGAAGGCCAAGAAGTTGTTCCATCGTGTCCTCACCGCCCGACGACCTTGATCTCGGCGAGGTGGAGGGTGGAGCGACGATGATGGGAAGGACGAGCAAGATCCCAAGGATGGCGAGGACTTCTCCGGCATGTGCTTCATGGCCCTCGAGGGTGAACTGAGCGACAGCGAGCTGTACTCCGACTCCGACGAGGTGAGCCCTACTTATGATCAGCTTAATGATGCTTTCCTTAAGCTAGGTAGATTTCATACCAAGTCTAGGGCTAGGTGTCTGATTTGGAGAAGGAAGTAGCTAGACTATCACGGAGCTTACTTCGCTTACATCCGCTCCCTCCCATGATGACCGTGATACATGCTTTGTGCCTCGATTGATGATATGGAGAAATTAAGGACCTCTCATGCTAGTCTGTCTTCGAGCTTGATTTGATTAAGGTGGAGAACATTAGTCTTCTTGCTGAGCTTGAGATGAGTAGGGTAGTTCCTGTTTCATCTTCTACTGTTGAGACTATTTCTTGCACCTCATGTGAGGATAAGGATAATGCTTTTAGAGGTCTTTATACATTGCTTCTCGATCTGCCCGAGACGTGTGAAAGTTGTAATAACTTAAAGATGAATCTAAAGCAGGCGGATCATAAAATTCTTGAGTTACAAGCTTTTCTACTTGAGCCTATTGCTTCATGTATAAATTGTCCTAAGTTAATCACTGAACTTGAATCTCTCAAAACAGTTTCAAGAAATGATTGACTACAATAAGAAAATGGCTCAAGATGCTTCTAAGGACCTGTTAGCTCACCATGCAAAAGCGTGATAAACTAAAATCTAACTTGATTGCTTTGGATGAAAAATGTGTGAAGCTAACTAAGGACCTTCTAGAAAAATCACATCCGTCTTGTGCTACGTCAGGTCAAGTGTTGGAAAAGGATAAGGACATGGTAGAGGCGTTTAGGAAGAGTTACAAAGACCAAATGGCTAGGATTAGGACTGCCCCTCGTGTGTCTGCTGAAGCTCTCAAGGTTGAGGTGGCCGTGCATAAGGAGAAATATGCACGTGCTATTCGCTCTTCTGCTATTGGTTCTTCTCCTTCCTCTCCTCCTGCTGTCTCTTCTTCTTCTCCTTGCTCTTCTTGCACCTCTCTCTTCGGGAGTGTCGTACCTTATGAACACTCTCGAGAAATTTGTAGGAGGCAAGAAGAATCTCAATCTTATTCTAGACCAATCAAAAATTTGCAAGTTCAAACAGGGTCTAGGATATGATCTCCGTGAGGATATGAGGAAAATCCACCGTCGTGCTCGGACTCAGAGCCGCAGGTGTGATTGAGTCAAGCCAAGAACAAGAAAGTTCAATTTAAATCGTGGGCTTTGTCCAAGGGATTCGACAACAAGATGATTTCACTGCTGACTTGCCTCTCGGGCGAAGCCATCTCATGCTACTTCAGCCCCTCGCGAAGTATCATTGCACCTTCTGTCAGAAGGATGGGCATTTATTTGACCATTGCTTCAAGCGCGCCAAGATCGCGAAGAGACCGTGTTGAGTCTCTTAGGCGTATTCGTGGTCGCCCGGACCTTGAGTGCACCAAGACCAACACGAGGTCTAGGTTTGCTCTTGTTGGTAGCTTTGGGCAAGACCGAGGACTTGGTTTTTCTGAGTCTTCTGTTTTTCGTTCTCGTGCTCCCTCTGGTCGTGACTTCCGCCGTCCTAAGGGTAGATCTTGTTTTCCTAATCGAGATAGCTATCCGTGGCGAGATCAGCATGTTGCCGGTACTTCGACTCGCTCTCCTGTAGCAGTCGGATCCGAAGAATGACTTGTCTGCTCACAAACCTTCTGCTTCTTTGAGCGACGGAGAGCGTAGGGTAGATAGAGGTCAGTCGTGCTTGATTACTTCATCTGCTCGACGTGTTACTCGAGATTGGGTGCCAAAATCACTCTTGATTTATCCCAAGAGACTTTACTCTGTTTGACTCGGGTTCGCCAGCGAGGGAAGGGAAAGGTTTGGCTCAGACTCGGTGTTCACGACACATGACCGGAGATTCCGTTGGTTTTCTTCCTTGCCGAGCCCGGTGATGAGGCGATCACCTTGGAGGCGCTTCTTCCAGGCGAGTCATCGCCAAAGTACGGTCGCATTAATGATTCATTTATTTTGAAAGATGTTGCCTTGGTTAGTAAGCTGCAGTATAATTTGCTTTCAGTCTCTCAGCTTACCGATGACGGTTTTGAGGTATGCTTTAAGAAAAACGCTTGCAAAATTCTTGATTCTTTTGGTAGTCTGGTTTGCGGGATTTCTCGATATGGGAGGATCTTTCGTGCTGATTTTGTTGAGTCTTCGGTGATCCTCTTGATTGTTTGGTTGCTTCGAGTCCGTGATCTTTCTTTACGGCATAGGAGACTTGGTCATATTGGCTTTGATCATTTGACCCGAGTTAGCGGTCACGATCTCATTCGTGGTCTGCCGAAACTCAAGATGGTCAAAGATCTTGTTTGCGCTCCATGCCGAGCACGAAGATGGTTGCCGCTTCTCACCCTCCGGTCACAGTGACTATGACCGATGCACCGGGATAGCTGCTCCACATGGACACAGTCGGACCAGCTCGAGTGCAGTCTGCAGGAGGGAAGTGGTATGTTCTTGTCGTGGTCGATGACTTCTCGAGGTACTCTTGGGTATTTTTCTTAGCCTCGAAGGATGAGACGTTTACACATTTCAGAGGTCTTTCGGTGGGCTTTCGTTGAGCTTCCGGTGCCTTACGAGCAATCCGCATGACAATGGCACGGAGTTCAAGAACTCCTACTTTGAGAGTTTCTGTGATGAGACCGGTGTAGAGCATCGTTCTCTTCTCCATCGTCCCTCGCGAGAATGGCGTTGTGAGAGGAAGAACCGCACCTTGGTCGAGATGGCGGGACGATGCTTGATGAGTACTCTACACCGCGAAGTTTTGGTCGAGGCTATAGCCACCGCGTGCCATGTTTCTAATCGAGTTTTTCTTCGGGCACACTTGCACCGCACCTCTTACGAGTTGAGATATGGGCGAAAGCCAAGTGTTTCTCATTTTCGTGTGTTTGGTTGCAAGTGCTTTATTCTGAAGTCCGGAACCTAGATAAGTTCGAGTCACGTTCTTGTGATGGAATCTTTCTAGGCTACTCGACCTCTTCGCGGGCCTATAGGGTCTGGAACTGCGAGTCTAGTAAAATGGTAGAAACATGTGATGTGACTTTCGATGAGGCGGTCACCGGACTAGGCCCGATATCTCGAGTTCTTTAGAGCGATCCGAGACCATCTTCGTGGATGATGAGGACGATGGAGACGAGGTTGTCTACGATCCGGTCTCTCATCCACCCCTTGAGGTGCCTTCTTCCACCGCACCTCAAGGTGATCGACCCATGCCTTCGCTTCGGAGCTAGTGGCTCTGTTCTACTTCGTCGACTCACGAGGTAGAGGCCGCTTCTTCATCTCATCCTGGACCTTCTAGACATATCCAAAATCTCATCCTTCCGAGCGATTATTGGAGACCTCTTGACGTGTTACCGCTCAAAATCGCTTATCTCAATTACATCTTCATTCTCGCTTTTATTGCCTCCTTTGAGCCCAAAGATGTTTCTCATGCTTTATCCGACGAGTCTTGGATCAATGCCATGCATGAGGAGTGGAGAGTTTCGAAGAAACAAGGTTTGGACGCTTGTTGAGCCCCTCGAGATCACAATATCATTGGAACCAAATGGGTGTTCAAGAACAAGCAAAGTGAGGATGGGGTAGTCATTGAAACAAGGCTAGGCTGGTTGCAGTGGGTACTCCTGGTTGAGGGTCTAGATTTTGAGGAGACCTTTGCCCACGTAGCTAGACTTGAGGCCATTAGAATCTCGCTTGCCTTTGCGCTTCCAAGGGTTTCAAGCTCTACCGGATGGACGTCAAGAGTGCCTTCCTCAATGGCTTTATTGAGGAAGAAGTCTATGTGAGACGACCTCACGGTTTGAAAACCCCAAATGCCCAAACTATGTCTACAACCTTTCTAAAGCGTTGTATGGACTTAAGCAAGCCCCTAGAGCTTGGTATGAGAGGCTTAAGTCCTATCTCTTAAGTCATGGTTTTGAAATGGGTAAAGTAAACAAGACCTTGTTCATTCACGGCTTGGCATCGACTTTACTTTCGTCGGTTATGTGGATGACATCATTTTAGCGGCCTCGCATGCTCTCGCTTCCCAGTTTTCGATGTCATGAGCTCGAAATTTGAGATGAGCATGATGGGCGAGTTGAGTTTCTTCCTTGGCTTCCAAATTAAGCGAGACTGGAGGGTACCTTCTTGCATCGAGGCAAGTACACTCGAGACCTCTGAGCGCTCGATATGAGTGATGGGAAGCGGTGTCCACCCTATGGCTACATCAATTCCACTCGACCCAGATGAAGACGGCGAGCCAGTCGATCAGAAGGAGTATCAAAGTATGATCGGCTCCCTCTTATACCTCACTGCCTCGAGACCGGACATACACTTCTCCGTGTGTCTTTGTGCTCGGTTTGAGCTTCACCTCGCGTATCTCACCGCCAGCGGTGAAGCGCATCCCAGTACCTTCGAGCTACCATTGACTATGGTATCTGGTACTCTTCCTCATCCTGTCTTTCCCTGAGAGCCTACTCGGATGCAGACTTTCCCTCAAATGCAGGGGGAGTTCATTTGGGAGCTTCTGGAATGTAATATTGACTTAACTCAACTTGAACTAAAAGTTATATCACATGTTGAGGGGGAGCTGGATTTTCTGCATGTTATTTCACATTGTAATATAAATACATTGAGCCTTGATTATTATCCGGTTATGACATGCTTACGATGCTTTACATCTTGCCATGATTTATGCTTATTTGCTAGATTTATCATGACTTCATATGTGTAGACTAGCTTATGCCATGATGAGTTAATTAAACTTGCTCAATTTACACTAAAAACTTGTCATGATTAGCACTCGAGTTTAGTCTTTCTTGAGCTATCCTTTTATGATTCATGCCATGTCAAATAGGCTGAGTTGAGCGTTGAATCTCTTTTGAGCCTTAGATTGAGTCTGTCTTAAACTCTTGATGTAACATGAGTTAGTACAACTTGTCAAAAGCAAAAGATCTCTTTTGTGCGAAAAACCGATCTCACCAATTCTTTCTCATGAGACGGCTTGCCATTGCACTAGGCATGAACTCAGGGGGAGTTTTGGATGACCTAGACTATCTTCTTAAGCTTCTTGCTTGGAGTAGTCGCAGAATGGCTTGAGATCTAGCACATAATAAAAATATTGGTTGAAAACAACCATAAGTTCCAAAAGAAAAAATGTCATCTGTGCTCAATTTGCTTGAGCTATCAAAAGAATCAAGTACTTGAACCATTGTTTCACTCTTGAGTACATAACACTCTATTTGGACTCGCTATTAGATTCTTGGTTCCGCTTAGCTTGATTGACATGGCTTGCATCATCCTTGGATATCTCTAGCTAGACTTTACTTATTGATGACTTGACATGTTTCCAAATGCACTAAAATTCATATTGTCATCTAGTAGCTTCTAGCTGTCTTATACATATTTTGTCATGATCTAGATAGCTCTTCATTAAGTTATGGCTTGGTGTAATACATTATGGTCATTTTGGATAATTCTCATTGCTCTAAATGCTTAGAATAAACAAACTTCAGCCATTTCATCCATCATCATCATGAATTATTCTCTCTTTTGCATTCTTGATGTGTTTATTGTCAAAAGGGGGAGAATAGATTGGAGAAAAAGTCTTTTGGGAATCTAGAGCTTGGAGAACAATTTACTCTTTCTTGAGTTGCTCTATTGATTCTTTCTGTCGACATGGTCATGTGTTTCATTTCTTTCTTTGGACCATGTTAGACTCTTCAAACTCAACTTCATGCTTTTTCTGGGTTTGTCAATATACTCATCAAGGGAGATTGAGAGACCATGTGGAGGTCATCCGTTGTGTATGATGAGTAATTGACATCGTTTCTGAAAAGTCGAGTTTGAGTCGGTTGGTTCGGACCTAGGCGTTCTATGCGTACGTGAAGCAGCTCGGTCGGACTCGGTCGAACCTAGTCGTTTGGGTTTAGGTTGCATATTCTGATGACTCGACATGTTTGATCTCTATTTACGCTTCATGTATCGAGCGGTGCTATTTGGCGTGTTTCTTGTACGTGTATTGCGGGGCGTCGAGGCGGAGTCATGGCGAGACACGAGGTGGCCGGACTAGGCGCGGTGGCGAGGTCGAACGGTCGTGATGTGTCAAGACGGCGTGGACTCGAGGTGGTTGCGGCGTGCGAGGCAAGGAACGCGGAAGCTTCCGGAAGGTGCGGGAGGCGGCAGGGAATTTCAAAAGCTGCACAAGCGGGAGGCGGGCTCCGTTGGACATAGCGGGCGTAACGGGTTGAAGACCCGTTAGCCGTGAGCTATAAAAGGATTGAGGGCTGCATGCCCTCTTGAGCACTTGTAAGGAATTAGGGTTTACACTAGTCAAAAGAGGTTTTGGGAAGGTTGTTTCCTTTATCTCTTTAGTTGGTGTGAGTTGTTGAGAATGGGCAGAGGTGCTCCAGGAGTTGTCTCGTAGCTTTTCCTCTCCCCTGTTCTTGTGTTCTTGAGAAGAGTTCTTGAGATGGAGAGGGTAAAGGAGAGTTGATCTTTCATGTAATCTTTACTCTTGAATTTACATGTATATGGGGACATCTCTTTTATTCTCTCTATCAATATGAGATGGTTTTAGTTAAATTAATTGAGCCTTCAGGGTCTCTGTTCATATTTTCTCTACGATGCTCCTTTTGAGTGATTCTTGAGTTTTGCATTTGGTTTGATTCTTCCTGGAGAGTGGCAAAATGGGTTGCTCCATGATGGAATTGCATTTCTAGACCCTTTGGTCATCTAGTTTCAAGAACAAATCGAGTTTAATTTCAGCTTTCATCTCTTAGCTTCCTCTGTTCATATTTTTGGTTTCTAGGGTTTTGATGAAGTCTTGATTCCCTTGGAGAAATGGCATGAAATTTGATCTGGAGAGTCCTAGGGCTATTGCTAATATATGTGCAAAGTATCTTGGCCATAGGATCTAAGATTTGGTAGGATTTCGAGTTTTTGTCGATGCTCTCTGTTTCTCTGCTGCTCTTCTTTTCTTTTCGGTAACTACTGCATTTCAGCTGCAGTTTTAGCTCTTTTTGTGGACTGCAGTAAGTTCAGGCTTCTGTCCTTCAGGCAAAACAGCAACAGTTGATCTTTTGAGTCTGGCCGTGATAGCTCTTTTGTTTTTCGGTTTCAATCTCAGAACATCAAACCAAAAGGCTATTAGGGATTGGACTGACTGCATTTTCTTCAGTCTTATTCAGTTCAGTTCTCTTCTTCTGTTTGGATTTCCAGTGCAAATCTGCTCTTGATCTTTTCTTGAAGTTCGAGTTGGCTATTTAGCTTAAAATCCATCCTTCTTTGGGTCAAGAGGAGAAGCATATGATCTGCAATTTCTTTGCCTCTCTTTTGTTCTGTTTTACTACAGACAGATCTCTTTCTAGTCAATCAGCAGTTTGTGCTCTTTTGCCTTGTTTTGTCCGTCTCCAGTTTGTGTTATTCTCGGCCAGAAGTTGATCCAAGAAGACCAAGTTAGCAACAATTACAAGCTGAACAATCCTTTGATTTCGTTGGGCTACCTTCTCAGTTTTTCTAGCAATTGACAGCATTTCAATTGAGTCTTTTGATCTTGGGTCAGATACTTGTTTTTCAATTGCTGATTTCGGCTGGTGCAGTGAGCAGCTCGCCGATTACAGCATTCTTCTCGGCAGCTTTTCCTTTGTTTTTCTTTTTTGGCTGATCTTTGACCATTTTGCATGCAGATCAAACGGCATTATTTTCAGCTGAAATTTTTACTGTTTACTCTCTGATTTATGCTGAATTTATTAGTATCACATGCGTTCCAGTTTTCAGCAGAATTAATTTTCGGTGAATTGCTTTGTTCTGCATCTTTTTGAGTAATCAGTGTACGAATTCTCGGGGGCGATTTTCAAGAGAACGACATTCACCCCCCTCTGTCGCCATTTCGGTCCAACAACTTGGGCTGAACCGAGCAGTTCTGAAGCCACGTGATCTGCACTGGCCGAATGAAAAGAGTTTTCAGATTGTGAGTGATCTGCACTGGCCGAAAGAAAAGAGTTTTCAGATCAGAATGGCTTGCACTGGCCGAAAGAAATGCAGACAACAAATCTTTGAGTTTTGCCAAAAACGCAAAAAAATGCAGTCGGCTGGACAACAGAAAAATGCCGAGTAATTCACTGATCTGGCCAAAAGGATTAAAGACTTCAAATCTTACACGGACCTGGCGAACAGATGCACTGCATGTTTATAAGCAGTCAGACTTCCCATGAGATCCCTCAATTGAAAATGTCTGTTGGGTGCCGTTACAAAGAGTTGTTCATACAACTTTCTCAACATAATCCCTCAAGCAAGATGAACGCACACAACAACATAACACGAAAACATCTCTCTCTCTTAAAATCTGCAGCACTTCCATTCAACAAGACTCTAATCAACCAAAGAGAAGGAAACAAAAAAGAGAAGAGAACAGAGAACCAAACCAAAACAAAAGAAGAGACTGAAAATCAGATCATATCCATGAAAGATTACAAGAGAGACCCCAAACTGTGTCCCCATACGCATGGACATCAGAACAAGAGGAATGATTACAAGACTCTTAATCCATTCTCTCCCTCTCTATCCTCAAGAACACCAAGAGCCTCACAAGCTTCTTGGGAGGAACACAACCCACACAAAGGGATGAATGAGCTCTCAAGTGTCCTAAGGGGTATGCAGCCCCTCACCTCTATTTATAGTCCTTGGCTAACGGGTCTCCAACCCGTTCGCCGACTAAACCTAACGGAGCCGTCTCCGCTTGTGCCTTGCGAATTACCGACCGCCCCCCGCACCTTCCGGAAGCTTCACGCTCCTTGTCGTGTACACCTCGCAACCACATCGAATCTCCGCCGTCTTCGACACATCCGACCGTTCTGACATCAGCGCCACCTGCGCCTAGTCCGGTCCACCGTGTCTCGCCACGACTCCGCCTCGACGTCCTGCAGTCACACAGACAAGAAACACATTAAATAGCACCGCTCGATACATGTAAGCATAATTAAATTCAAACCTGTCATATTAACAGAATATGCATCCTAAACAAGTTGACCAGGTTTGATCAAGTCCGACCGAGCCCGTTACACCTCGCAACGTCAGGGTCCGAACCAACCAACTCAAACTCGACTTAACTAAACCGATGTCAATTACTCATCATACACAGCGGATGACCTCCACATGGTCTCTCAATCTCCCCCTTGATGAGTATATTGACAAACCCAGAAAAAGCATGAAGTTGAGTTTGAAGAGTCCAACATGGTCCAAAGAAAGAAATGAAACTCATGACCATGTCGATAGAAAGAATCATTAGAGCAACTCAAGAAAGATTAAAATTGTTCTCCGAGCTCTAGATTCCCAAAATACTTTTTCTCCAATCTATTCTCCCTCTTTTGGCAATAAACACATCAAGAATGCAAAAGAGAGAATAAGTCATGATGATGGATGAAATGGCTGAAGTTTGTTTCTTCTAAGCATTTAGAGCCATGAGAATTATCCAAAATGACCATAATGTATTACACCAAGCTATAACATACAAGTATGCTACAAGGATCATGACTATGTATGTAAAGTGAAGCTAAGCGAGACAAAACATAATCTGAATTTTAGTGAAAGTGCTTAGCAAGTCAAGTCAAACATGATTTTAGTCTAGCTAGAGGTATCCAGAAATGAGACAGTCCATGTCAATAAGCTAAATGGAACCGAGTAGCTAGTGTTGAGTCAACTAGAGTGCTACTAGTTCAAGAATGATACAATTGTTGGAGTACATTGAACTTTTAGCAATTGAGCACAATTGACAAACTTTGACTTTAGAAATCATATGATTGTTTCCAACCATTTTTTGTTTAGTCATGTGCTAGACCTCAAGCCTTATCGACCACTTCAAGCAATGAGCTTAAGAAGATGATCTTGGTCATCCAAATCTCCCGAGTTCATGCCTTGTGCAATGGCAAGCCGTCTCATGAGAAGGAATTGGTGAGATCGGTTTTTCGCACAAAAGAGATCTTTTTGCTTTTAATAGATTGTACTAACTTATGTGTCATCAAGAAACTAATATAGCTCAATCTATTGCTCAACAATGATTCAAGACTCAACTCACCTATTTGACATGGCATGAACCATAAAAGATAACACAAAGTCGACTAGTCTCAAATATGAACATGACATGAATTAGGTCAAATTTAGCATTTTAATTAACCTATCATGGCAAAGACTTGACTACACATATAAAGTCATGATCAAATTAGCAATGGAGCATAAATCATGGCAAGACGTAATATAATGAAAACATGTCATGAGAGGATAATAATCAAGGCTCCATTAAGTTATATTACAAAACAAATGAAGAAAATCCAGCTCCCCCTTAACTTGAGATGCAACTTTTAGTTCAAGTTGAGTTATATCAATATTAAGATCTAGAAGTTCCCAAATGAACTCCCCCTGACCAAAGCAATAAAAGAAAGAGTCGGCAAATAAATCAAGAAAAGCGGTCCTTAAAGCATAGATAAGATAGAGAATACTAATGACTCAGACTAACTCTTATCTACCTCATATGACTCCAGGACAACAGCTGTCGAGTAAACCACACACTAGAGAGCAAACACGTGCCACTCACCTGAGGGTGGCCCAACCCTCGCTAGAGCCTAGAAGAAGTGAGTGAGCTCAACCTAGTGAGATAAGAAACAGCTATCCTGAAAGCACAAGATAAGAGCATGACGTCTAAGCACTCACCAAGAGACACACTCTAACCTATGCTAGAAGGACTAAGCCCAATGCACCCAAAAATACGATGCAACAGTAAGGATACAGAAGCTTAAAGAATATGATAAAGCAGTAAAGCCCAAAGCTCCCTCACAACAGTCCATAAGGACAAACCACCCCAAGCTCTCCCGCATAGTCGAAAACCTCGAGCTATCCGGAGGCTTGGTGAAGATATCGACCACCGGTGGTCACTCTCCACTAATTGAAGCACAATGTCACCCTTCTACATGGTCTCGAAGGAAGTGATATCGAATATCAATGTGCTTGGTCCGAGAATGCTGCACTGGGTTCTTAGCAATGCTAATCGCAGACGTGTTATCGCAAAAGAGCAGAACACGATCGATAGCTAACCCAAAGTCCCTCAAAGTCGAGATCATCCAAAGTATTTGGCTATAGCAACTGGGTGCAGCAACGTACTCGGCCTCTGCAGTGGACTGTGCAACACCGGACTGCTTCCTCGAGGACCAAGAAACAGAGAAGTGCCAATGAACTGGCGGTGCCGAGTGCTCTTCCTATCTATCCTACAGCCAAAGAAAGTGCGCATCCGAAAAGGCTCTAAGGGATGAGCGGGAGGAGGAAGAGTACCAGATACCATAGTCAATGGTAGCTCGAAGGTACCGAAAGATGCGCTTCACCGCCTGGCGGTGAGACACGCGAGGAGAAGCCTGAAACCGGGCACAAAGACACACGGAGAAGTGTATGTCCGGTCTCGAGGCAGTGGGGTACAAGAGAGGCAGTGGGGTACTCCTGAACTCTTTTTGATCAACTGGCTCGCCGTCCTCATCTGGGTCAAGTACGGCTGTAGAAGCCATCGGAGTTGACACCGGCTTTCCATCACTCATGTCAAAGCGTCTCAGGAGGTCTCGAGTGTACTTACCTTGATGCAAGAAAGTACCCTCCCAAGTCTGCTTGATTTGGAAGCCAAGGAAGAAAGTCAACTCACCCATCATGCTCATCTCAAACTCGGTGCTCATGACATCCGAGAACTGTGAAACTAGAGCATGAGAAGAGCCGCCAAAGATAATGTCATCGACATAAATTTGGGCGAGCAGAAGGTCATTGCCAAGCCGGCGAATGAACAAGGTCTTGTCAACTTTACCCATCTCGAAATCATGTCTCAATAGATAGGACTTAAGCCTCTCATACCAAGCTCTAGGGGCCTGCTTAAGTCCATACAATGCTTTGGAAAGCTTGTAGACATGATTAGGGTATTTGGGGTTCTCGAAACACGGAGGTCATCTCACATAGACTTCTTCCTCAATAAAGCCATTGAGAAAGGCACTCTTGACATCCATCGGTAGAGCTTGAAACCCTTAGAAGCCGCAAAGGCAAGCGTAATTCTAATGGCCTCAAGTCAGCTCACAGGGCAAGGTCTCCTCGAAGTCTAGACCCTCAACCTAGGAGTACCCCTGAGCAACCAGTCTAGCCTTGTTTCGAATGACTACCCCATCCTCACTTTGCTTGTTCTTGAACACCCACTTGGTCCCAATGATATTGTGACCTCGAGGGGGCTCAACAAGCGTCCAGACCTTGTTTCTTTCAAAACTCGCTAGCTCCTCATGCATGGCATTAACCCAAGACTCATCAGAGAGAGCATGACAAATGTCTTTGGGCTCAAAGGAGGCAATAAAGGCATAATAGAGACAAAAGAGTGACATGCTAGATTTTGAGCGAGTAACTCGCTCAAAAGGTCTCAATGATCCGCGAAGGATGAGATTTTGGATATGTCCGGGAGGTCCAGGATGAGATGAAGACGTGGCCTCTACCTCGTGAGCTGAAGAGGTAGGAACAGAGCCACTAGCTCCAGAAGAAGCAGAAGGCATGGGCTGATCACCTTGAGGTGCTGTGGAAGAAGGTGTTGGTGATATGCCCTAGAGGCAACATGGAGATGTTGAATATATCACATACTATGTTTATGATACATTGCTTTGTTCCTTGAAATAGACATTATCATTATTGAGCAATGAGTATGTGACTTATTCATGAGACTCTTAATGCCAAAATATTCATGAGGCTCTTAATATCTCTTAATGAGTATGTGAACCTACAGGGTCGCACACTTAACGGGTTGAAACACTAATTCGAATGTGATTCGGATATGGGCTCAATTCGGATAGAGATCCGGATAGACTCCTATTGGGCCTCGGTCCACGAGGCCCAAGTGAAGGTCTATATATATGGAGGCGAGGGCCGGGGATGCATCGATAATCCCGAGCTAATCCCTAGCCGCCACCTCTAGAGCCAAACCCTAGCTCTCGCGAGTCTTGGTACACTCGCGATCGGCGATCCACCCCGGACGTGTGGATACCGGTGGAGGCTTTGCTCGTTCTTGGCGTTGATCGGCATCAACAACCTCTGATTGGATCGCTCGTGGTGTGGTTGATCGCGTGGAGGAGACGATCGGTTGGGACGATCGGCTACTTCCACTACTACCTCGACGGCGTGGTTGGATCGGCTTCTCCAACTCTTCTTCGGCTGCTGCTGGCGTCTAGTGGTAATGATCCATGATCCTCCTTAAGCATGATGTCCTTGTGTGCGGTAGAAAAGTTTTGTTTTCTGCTTGCGTAGTCTTCGCGCGATCCATTAGTGGTATTAGAGCCATCTTGCTTAGTTTGCGATCTGGATCAGTGCATATGTTGATATGCAGTTGTAGTAGATTGGATCTATTACAGACTAGATCAGTAGGTTCATGTGATGAATCGATGGTAGCACGGGTTGATGAGATCAATCGGTGAACAGGGGTTAGATGTGGCGCAGATTGTATGAATACTAGTGTCCTAGAGATTGTCTCGGATCGGTATAAGGTAGTTATGCGAATACTAGTATTCTATGGATCGATGGCCTCGGCCCGATGGAAAAACTAGCCCTAGAGAATGTCTCGGATCGGCATAAGGTGGTTGTGCCGAATAGTTTTTCCATTACGATTTCATAGATTGGATCTGTAAATATCGTAGGGTACCCACCTTGTATAGCGTCTTGGTTTCACATCGTTAGGTAGAATACGATTCTACGTCTAACTTGTTTTTCAGGGAATGATGTGAATAATATGGCCCTATATCTTATTGGAATGTATGAGATGTATGTGATGCATGTAACATTCGTTCATGGCTGCGTGTCATGATTATTTCAGCTATTGTTAGCTGTCTTTATTGTATTTAACGACTGCGTGTCGACCTTAATGCTTGAATCTATTTTGTAATCTTCAATTTCTAGCTATTATAGGTAGTAGCCTAGTTTTGAGGTTACAAGCTTTCAAGCATGGTGGCCTAAAGGAGTGTTGTGGAGGATGGAGATCGTCTACACCTACATGGAGATGGAGATCACCATTTTGGGCCATACTATTTCACGCTTAAATATGTTTATCTGTGATGTTATCTATCTTATTCTTGTGCAATGATATATGTGATATGTTGCTTTGGTAGGATAGAATTCCTCATAAAATTAGGTGTTAATGCCCTTCCATATGTTGCACCAAAAGATAATGATCACCGCACGGTAGGTCTACCAAAGTAGAGTGCCATCGGTTATCATCATTATTTGGGGTAGATGTTGGACATCTACATGCGGAAGCATTTGGTTTACTTAACAAGGTTATCAAAACAGTTTTGGACCTTGGGGCATAGGTTGGGGCCGGGACATATTGATGTCACCCAACAAGCAAGAGTCACACAGGGATGTGATTAGCAAGGTGTTGTTTACCCATGTCACTAGACTTCTAGCCGTGATGCCAAAGCTCACTAGGAACTAGTGAAATGAGGATCTTGACCCACTATGTAACTTAGAGGGAGTTTTGTTGCAAAACACATAGTGGGAGTCTTTTGTTAAATAGTTTAATAAAGATGAACATAAACATAGTGCTAAACTTTGCATATTCTTTGTTGTAGATCATGTCAACTAATGCCGCATCCAGTTCTTTTAATTTGCGATCTATTCTTGAGAAAGAAAAACTCAATGGAGCGAACTTTTGGATTGGTATCGCAACTTGAGAATTGTTCTCAAGCAAGAGCGCAAGGAGTATGTCCTTGAGTCTCCTTATCACGATGACTTGCACGATAATGCTACGGTGGTGCACGGAGAGCTTATGAGAAGCAAGCGAATGATTGCCTTGATGTGAGTGTCTCATGCTTGCCACAATGTCCTCGAGCTTCGAAGCAATATGAGAACACAGATGCCTACAATATCATTGTGGGGTTGCGTGGTATGTTTGAGAACCAAGCAAGGTGAGAGGTTCAACACTTCAAAGTCCTTGTTTGCGTGCGAGCTTGCGTAAGGAATCCGTCGACCCTCATGTGATTAAGATGATTGGCTACATTGAGAGTCCGGAAAAGCTTGGTTTTCCCTTAGCCAAGAGTTGGCTCGATGTGATTCTTGATCGCTCCCTCGAGCTTTGAGCCATTCATTACGAACTATCACATGAACAACATGGACAAGACCTTGGTCGAGTTGCATGAGATGCTAAAATCTGCCGAGGAAAGCATTAAGAAAAGCACCAATCATGTGATGATGATGCGAAAGGCAAGGGCAAGTCCTATGTCAAGAAAGGCGTGGTTAAAGAAAGTTAGCTCCGATGAGATCGCGAGCGGTTCTAAGGCCAAGCAAGTCAAGAAGGGCACTTGCTCGATGCGATTGCTACTCAGAAGCAATCGGGACATTAGAAAAGGAACTACCAAAGTACTTGGAGGATCTTAAGGAGAAGAAGGAAATGCGACTTCGCTCCGGTATAAATGTTATAGAAATCAATCTTGCCACTTCTTCTCTGATTCTTGGGTATTTGATACGGATCGGTTGCTCACATTTGCAAATCGTTCGAGGGGCTAAGAAAAGTAGAAGTTTGAGGAGGGCGAAGTGGATCTTGGCGTTGGCAATGGAGCAAAAGTTGATACGGTGGCTGTTGGCACCATGCCATTGTCTTTACCTTCAGGATTAGTTTTGGAATTGAATAATTGTTATTGTGTTCCATCTCTTTCCAAGAATATTATTTCTGCTTCATGTTTGCAAGCAGAAGATTATGACTTTAGATCTGTGAACAATGGTTGTTCTCTTTATTTCAAAGAAATGTTCTATTGTCATACTCCATTGGTGAATGGGTTATATGTTCTTACTCTTGAAGAGTCATCGGTCTATAAAATTAATGCAAAGAGGCAACGATCGAATGATTTGAATCCCACATTTATTTGGCATCGCCGCTAGGTCACATAAATGAGAAACGCATGGAGAAGCTCCATAGAGATGGCATTCTGCACTCATTTGAGACATGCGAATCTTGTTTACTTGGCAAGATGACAAAAGCACCTTTCACCGGTCAAGGTGAACGGGCAAGTGACTTATTGGCACTCGTATATTCTGATGTATGTGGACCAATGAGCTCAACAGCCAGAGGTGGTTTTAGTACTTCATAACTTTTACTGATGACTTTAGTAGATATGGATATATCTACCTGATGAAGCATAAGTCTGAAACCTTTGAAAAGTTCAAAGAATTCCAAAATGAAGTGCAAAATCATTTAGGCAAGACAATCAAGTTTCTACGATCGATCGTGGAGGCGAGTATTTGAGCCATGAGTTTGGCAATCATCGAAGGATTGTGGAATTGTTCCACAATTGACTCCTTGGAACACCTCAATGGAATGGGGTGTCGAACGAGAAATCGCACCTTATTAGATATGGTGCGCTCCATGATGAGCCACAGTGATCTTCCGTTGTCTTTTTGGGGGTACGCTCTTGAAACAGGGTTCCATCAAAATCAGTAGAAAAGACACCATATGAGATGTGGACAGGACAACGTCCTAGCTTGTCTTTTCTTAAGATTGGGGATGTGAGGCTTATGTAAAACGTTTACAATCGATAAGCTCAGTCCTAAATCGATAAATGCTTCTTTATCGGGTATCCTAAGGAAACAAAAGGATATTACTTCTATAATCAAGAAGAAGGCAAAGTGTTTGTCGCTGGCATGGTGTCTTCTTAGAGAAAGAGTTTCTCTCAAGGGATAGTGGGAGCATGGTGTAACGTGAAGAAATTCGAGAAACACATGAAAATGTTTTAGCTCCTACAGAACCACAACAGGATGAACAAACTGTTGAAGAACACGTTGTGGACACACCGCACCACGTGAGGTCGAGAGGTCACGTCGTGCACCGAGAGGTACACGTTCTTGACTACTCAACAACAGGACATATTGTTGTTAGACAACGATGAGCCTAAGACCTATGAAGAAGCGATGAAGGGACAGACTACGAGAAATGGCTTGAAGCCATGAGATCCAAATTGAATCCATGCACGATAATTAAGTTTGGAACTTGGTTGATCCACGATGGTGTTAAAACCATTGAGTGCAAATGGGTTTTCAAGAAAAGATAGACATAGATGGAAATGTTCACATCTATAAAGCGTGATTGGTGGCCAAAGGTTTCAAACAAATTCAAGGTGTTGATTATGATGAAACTTTTTCGCCCGTCGCAATGCTAAAGTCTATTCGGATCATTCTAGCGATTCTTTGCTTATTTCGACTATGAAATATGAAAAATGGATGTCAAAACAGCTTTCCTTAATGGAAATCGAGTGAGGATGTGTACATGACACACCCACGGGTTTTGTCAATCCGCAATCGATTGGAAAGATATGCAGCG
Source organism: Bonia amplexicaulis (assembly GCA_036346245.1). Taxonomy (NCBI): domain Eukaryota; kingdom Viridiplantae; phylum Streptophyta; class Magnoliopsida; order Poales; family Poaceae; genus Bonia; species Bonia amplexicaulis. Next base: position 63,287 of record JAYGGG010000472.1, read on the forward strand.
CAAAGATCCATTTATGGATTAAGCGAGCATCTCGAGTTGGAACATTCTTTTGATGAAGTAATCAAAGGGTTTGGTTTCATCAAGAACGAAGAAGAGCCTTGTGTTTACAAAAGGCTAGTGGGAGCGCACTCGTGTTTACGGTCTTATATGTGGATGACATATTATTGATCGGAAATGACATTCCTATGCTCGAATCATTAAATCTTCATTGAAAAATAGTTTCTCTATGAAAGACTTAGGAGGCGGCATATATTTCGGGCATCAAGATCTATAGAGATAGATCAAAAGGGTGATTGGCTTAAGCCAAGATACGTACATTGACAAGGTGTTGAAAAGGTTCAACATGCAGATTCCAAGAAAGGCTTCCTACCTATGTCACATGGTATAAATCTTAGCAAGAATCGGTGTCCTAGTACACACGATGAGCGGGATAAAATGAATGCGATTCCATATGCTTCACTATTGGATCCATTATGTATGCCATGCTTTGTACCGTCCGGATGTCTCGTATGCTTTAAGTGCTACGAGTAGATACCATCGAGATCGGTGAAAGTCTTTGGATTACCGTAAAGAACATCTTGAAGTACTTGAGAAGAACTAAAGATGTGTTCCTCGTCTATGGGGGTGAGGAAGAGCTCGTTGTAAATGGTTACACCAATGCTAGCTTCCAACCGACAAAGATGTTTTTAGATCGCAATCTGGATTTGTGTTCTGCCTGAATGGCGGTGCGGTGGTGGAAGAGTTCCAAGCAGGAGGCAGTTCTTGATTCTACAACAGGAAGCCGAGTACATAGCGGCTTCGAAGTCGCTAAAGAGGTTGTTTGGATCAAGAAATTTGTTTCGAGCTTGGTGTGATGGCTAGTGCCTCCACCCAATGGACCTCTCTTGTGACAACAGTGGAGCCATTCATAAGCCAAGGAGCCTAGATCGAACCGAAGTCCAAGCACATTCTCGGCGATTTCATCTCATCCGCGAGATTGTGGAGAGGCGATGTTAAGATATGCAAAGTACAAGCGGTTTGAACATTGCAGATCCGTTGACAAAGCCGCTTCCCGACCAAAGCATGAGGCTCACACTAGGGCAATGGGTATTAGATACCTACATGGTTGACTCTAGTGCAAGTGGGAGGCACATGGCGATATGCCCTAGAGGCAACATGGAGATGTTGAATATATCACATACTATGTTTATGATACATTGCTTTGTTCCTTGAAATAGACATTATCATTATTGATCAATGAGTATGTGACTTATTCATGAGACTCTTAATGCCAAAATGTTGCTATTTCTAAATGATCCCGATTATATTTCATATGAGGAACAAATATGATTCAAAGATCGACATATGTATTGATTGATGATCATGTCTCATGGATCATGGTATGGAGATACCAAATCAATAATATGGACATATGTTAGTGAACATATGTTGGATAGACCCGCCATGAGACACTGCAGAGATTCCATGTGTCATAAGTTGGTCTCAAGTAGTGTTTATGTGGAATCCTTAGACTTGAGATCATCATGGTTCCCAGCATGCGTAGTAGCTTATTTTGGGACTACTAAACACTACTCCGTAACTGGGTAGTCATAAAAGTAGTCTTTGGGTTTTCCATGAAACATGTAGTGGGATGTGAATGATCAAGATAGAATTTACCCCTTCTTATGGGAGAGATATCTCTGGGCCCCTCGATGTAATGGATTATTAAAGTGCATGGCCATGTCAAGGTGATTGAGGAGTCAATCACGGTTTTATAATCCATCACGGAATCGAGAGAGTGATTGAGCTATTAAGAGGATGACACAGGTCTCGCCTTGAGCTTAATCTATATCGTGAGGCAAAGAGATTAGTACATGAGAACATTACTGAGTTCGGTAGATATGATCTTTACGTATATTTTGGGGTTAATATGTCTTACTAGAGGCCGCTATTAACACGGTGACCGGAAAGGTGTTTCGGGTCGCGACCAAGTATACGTGAACCTCTGGTCGCACACTTAACGGGTTGAAACACTAATTGAATGTGATTGGACATGGGCTCAATTCGGATAGAGATCAGGATAGACTCCTATTGGGCCTCGGTCCACGAGGCCCAAGTGAGGTCTATATATATGGAGGCGGTGAGGGGATGCATCGATAATCCCGAGCTAATCCCTAGCCGCCACCTCGAGCCAAACCCTAGCCTCTCGCGAGTCTTTGGTACACTCGCGATCGGCGTTCCACCCGGACGTGTGGATGCGGTGGGCGCTGCTCGTTGCGGCGTTGATCGGCATCAACAACCTCTGATTGGATCCGCTCGTGGTGTGGTTGATCGCGTGGAGGAGCGATCGGTTCGGGACGATCGGCTACTTCCACTACTACCTCGGCGCGTGGTTGGATCGGCTTCTCCAACTCTTCTTCCATTGCTTGGCTGTGGCGTCTAGTGGTAACGATCCATGATCCTCCTTAAGCATGATGTCCTTGTGTGCGCGGTAGAAAAGTTTTGTTTTACGCTTGCGTAGCCTTCAGCGATCCATTAGAAGGCACCTCAAGGGGTGGATGAGGGCCGGATCGGTAGACAACCCTCGTCTCCATCGTCCTCATCATCCACGAAGATGGTCTCGGATCGCTCTAAAGAACACGAGATGTCGGGCCTAGTCCGGATGGCCTCATCGAAGGTCACCTCCTGAGTCTCTACCATTTTACTAGACTCGCAGTTCCGGACCCTATAGGCCTTGAAGAAGTCGAGTAGCCTAGAAAGAGTCCATCACAAGAGCGTGACTCGAACTTGTCTAGGTTCCGGACTTGAATAAAGCACTTGCAACCAAACATACGAAAACGAGAAACACTGGGCTTTCGCCCATATCTCAACTCGTTAGAGGTGCGGTGCAAGTGTGCCCTGAGAAAAACTCTGTTTGAAACATGGCACGCGGTGGCCATAACCTCAGCCCAAAACTTCCGTGGTGTAGAGTATTCATCGAGCATTGTCACGCCATCTCGACCAAGGTGCAGTTCTTCCTCTCCACGACGCCATTCTCTGTGAGGCGTGCGGAGAAGAGGCGGTGCTCTACACCGTCTCATCGCAGAAACTCTCAAAGTAGGAATTCTTGAACTCGTGCCATTGTCATGCGGATCGCTCGTAAGGCACCGGAAGCTCAGCAGAAAGCCTCTCAAAAGACATCGGAAATGAGTAAGCGTCTCATCCTTGAGGCTAAGAAAACACCCAAGAGTACCTCGAATAGTCATCGACCACAACAAGAGCGTACCACTTCCCTCCTGCAGATCGCACTCATTTGGTCCGACCGTGTCCATGTGGAGCGGTGTCCGGTGCATCGATCATCGTCCTTGTGACCGGAGGGTGAGAAGCGGCAACCATCTTGCCGTGCTTGGCATGGGCGCAAACAAGATCTTTGACCATCTTGAGTTTCGGCGGACCACGAATGAGATCGTGGTCGCTAACTCAGGTCAAATGGTCAAATCAATATGACCAAGTCTCCTATGCGGAAGGAAAGGTCGCGGGACTCGAAGCAACTAAACACACGAGAGGATCACGGAAAACCCGGAAAAATCAGCACGAAGATCCTCCCAAAGCGAGAAATCCGTAAACCGGACTCACAGAAGAATCAAGAATTTTGCAATTGTTTTCTTAAAACTCACCTCAAAGCCGTCATCGGTGGTCGAGAAGCGGAAAGCAAATTATCTGCAGACTTACTAACCAAGGCAACAACACAAAATGAGCGAATCATTAACGCCAAGACTTGTACCTTTGGCGATGACACACCCGGATGAAGCATCTCGAAGGTGATCGTCTCATCACGGAGCACGGGCAGGGAAGAAAACCAACGAGAATCTCCGATCATGTGTCGTGAACACCGAGTCTGAGCCAAACCTTTCCTTCCCTCGCCCGTGAGCCCTGAGTCAAGCAGTAAAGTCTCGATCTTGGGGTAAATCAAGAGTGATTTTGGCACCCAATACCGAGTAACACGTCGAGCGGATGAAGTAGTCAAACACGTGACCTCTATCTACCCTCGCTCTTTGTCACCCAAAAAGCGGAAGGTGCGTGTGCGCACCGGAAGCATTCTTTGGGTCCGGCACTACGGAGAGTGAGTGAGCACCGACAACATCTTGATCTCGCGGGTAGCCATCTCGGCGGAAGCGAGATCTACCCTCGGGACGGTGGAAGTCACGACCAGAAGGGAGCATGAGGACGAAACCGAAAACTCGAAGAACCAAGTCCTCGATCTTGCCCAAATCCACCAATAGTAGCAAGCCTAGACCTCGTGTTGGTCTTAGGTGCACTCAAGGTCTGGGGCGGACCCTGAATACGCCTAAGAGCTGCAACACGGTCTCTACGCGCGATCTTAGCGCGCAAGCATCGGTCAACCGGTGTCCATCCTTCGGCGAAGGTGCAATGATACTTCACCTTCGAGGCGAAGTAGCATGAGATGGCCGCCGAGAGGTGAAGCGCGGTGAAATCACCTTGCTATCGTAAATCCTTTGGACAAAGCCCACGATTTAAATTGAACATTCTTGTTCTTGGGCTTGACCTCAATCACACCTGCTGGCTATGGGTGCGAGCACGTGGTGGATGCTTCCTCACATCCTCACGGAAATCATATCATAGACCACGATTGAACTTGCAAATCTTTGATTGGTCTAGAATAAGATTGAGCTTCTTCTTGCCTCCTACAAATTTCTCGAGAGTGTTCATAAGGTCTTGACACTCCCGAAAGAGAGAGGCACAAGAAGAGCGAGGAGGAGAAGAGACAAGAAGCTAAGGGAGCGAAGAAGAACCAACAGTAGAGGAAAGAATGGCTTGTACACGCACAGCTGACTCTGATGGGACAGTCCTACTACTAGCAGTTTGGTTTCACTAGTTGATCCTAAGCGTCTCAACCTTACCCTTGGGCTTCTCCCCCACACCAGCAATCACATCACAAGCAGTTGATGGCTTCACTAGTTGATCCTTAGTTAGCTTCACACATTTTTCATTTAAAGCAACGAGTTCAAGTTTTAGTTTATCACAACTAATGCATGGTGAGCTAACGGGGTCCTTTATCGCAAAGCGAGCCATTTTCTTATTAGTGTCAATCATTTCTTGAAACTATTTTGAAACAGACTCAAGTTATTGATTAACTTAGGACAGTTCACACATGAAGCAATAGGCTCAAGAAGAAAAGCTTGTAATTACGCAATTTTATGATCTGCCCGTTTTAGGTTCATCTTCAAATTGTTACAACTTTCACATGTCTCGGGCAGATCGAGAAGCAATGTATAAAGACCTCTAAAAGCATTATCCTTATCCTCACATGAGGTGCAAGAAATAGTCTTAACGAGAGAAGATGAAGCAGAACTACCCTACTCATCCCAAGCTCAAAGAAGAAGACTAATGTTCTCCACCTTAATCAAATCAAGCTCGGAAAGAGACTAGCATGAGAGATCCTTAATTTCTCCATATCATCCAACGAGCACGGCATGTATCACAATCATCACTAGAAGGAGCAGATGTAAGAGCAATAATGAAAGAACCCAACACTTAATACCCTAGCTAAGTGAGTAGTTAGCAATAATTAATTACGTGCATTTGCATTCCATTATTTTTATTACAATTAAGATTACAAAACTCAAATTACAATATTGCATTACATCAACATCATTCAATCACATTATTTTACAATATTATTTTACAAAGAGGAAAATAAAAGTCGATCCTCATTGTCTTGGGTAGTGACTAAAGCTCACTTTGTTTTCTGCATTCAACATCGCCATTAGTTTCAAATAAAAGTAATTTCTTTTAATAGTTAGCATGCTAGTTAATTAACAATCAAGGAGAATAATAAAATAAAAAAAATTGCCGTCGGTACCCTTGGGTGCTAGGGCCAATTCGAGAAACGTCTTAGGGGTTCCCAGACCGTCCCGGGCCGGTCGGCACCTCTCGTCTCTGTGGGTGTCATCATCCGGCAATTTAGAAAAGAAAACCCACAATCCTTACCTCAGCCCAACCCTCAAGTCATGCATTCTTTCAGTCCATTCATTTCAGCCAACAGCCCAGCATATAACCATGTTCAGCCCACAATTATCGTAGCCACAATCATTTCAACCCATGGCCATCAAATATTCATTTCACCCATAAAAGCCCACATATGAAATCCGTTCATTTTAGCCCACAAGCCACATTTCTTTTGCCACCAACCCCATTTTTTCACCATATCCAAAACCACGATGGCGAAGCACCCAAAGGACCGAGGGTCTTGACACGGAGAGCTAGACTCGGGAAAGGATAAGATCGAAGCCACCGGTGCAGCCCAGGCGACCAGCAAAACTCATCGCCCGACAAGGGAGGCGGATAACACCTCCCGGCATTGCAAACCGCCTCAATACATTGCATTCACGGTAACGAGATAAGAACAACCAGCACATACACTGTCCACAGCTCACAAGGATAAGCACAGCCACAGAGCACAATGCCCCAGCCTAGAGTCATCCCAAGTTCATCCCAGAGTTCATCCCAGCTTGACCCACCCTTGACCCATCTTTGAACCATCGCATAGCACCTTGACGAGGCCGAAGGTGAATCGAGCTGTCGCGGCAAGGAGAAGAAGCGGTGAAGAAGAAGGGCGAAGGAGGAGCACCGCGACAAGGAGGACAAGCGGGACCAGCGAGAACAAAGAAGCAAGGAACAAGTCAGCGGGACCACCGCAAGGATCGCATCCACCCGACAAAAGCGACAAGCCACGTCTCCTTCCCCTGTCATCGACAAAACAAGATCAACCCGAGCGGTCCCCATCGACATCGACTTTCTTTTCGGCCGAACAACCCAACAAGTAGGCTTCTATTCTTTCCTATTGTTCTTTCTTTCCTCTTTGGGGAGCACACCCGAACCAAAGCCACATATGCCATGTTTTCTCCTCAGCACATCCAAACCCATGCACATAATAGAAGTAGGTCTCTAGCCCTCATGACGCCATGAAAGCCGGCGGCTAGCTAAGGCCGAGTGTGCCCTAGAGTGAGGATAGCCCAAAGACAAGAACCATCCCCAATCTCTAGTCCCACTACCCCGAACCCTAGGATAACCGCCGATTTCAAGTAGATAAAATCATAATAAAAGTTTGAACTAGTAAATCATTGCATGCAAAATAAGGGTTAAGGGAAAGCCAGCACCATGTTGCCTCAGTGCTTCCAAGCCGCCATCCGAGCCAGCACAGAAGCCGGCCCGGCCGAGCACTGGAGAACCCAAGTTCCCTCGGAGCAACCTCCAAAACCGGTGAGAGCTAGCCCAGATCCAGCCGTAGGGAGGCCCAAGAACCATAGATCCGTCGTCAACCGGCCCGTCTGGACCGGATCTGCCGGGCCGGCCGGGAGGCGGCGCCATGATCGGCGGGTGGAGGTAGTATCTGGTAGGAGGAAGGGAGGAGTAACCACCGGAGCAGGGAGGCGAGGAAGGCGGCAGGGAGGCGGCAGTGGAGAGGAGGCGCAGCGCTGAGGAGGCGCGGTGGAGAGGAGAAGCAGTGAGGAGGCGCAGGGGGGCGAGGAGGCAGAAAGGCGGCGGTGTATTGATGTGAATCGGGAGAGGAAGAAAAGGAGCGAGGCGGCGGTGAGAATGAGGAGAGGAAGGGGCGTCGGTGAAAAGAAAAAGAGAAGGGGAGGCGAGGCGTCGGTGGGCTGCGCCCGCGCGTGAGAAGGCCGTGGGCCGAGGGAAAAAGAAAGAAAAAGAGAGGGAAAAGCCAGGCAGGCCGAGAAGAGATTTAGCTGCAGAGTTTAGTTCTTCCAGTTGTCTTTATTCCTGTTGTTATTTTCTTGTTCCCGTTATAGTATAGGTTTTGCCGAGAGTTCCGTAAGTTTAGATAGTAACCTAAGGGGGGGTATTTACCTATATATTTAGTTCTTTCTAAAATTATTAGCTATAAATATTTATTTTAGCATTAATCTTTGCAGAATCAGAGAGTGCCATTTGAAGGATCAAACTCGAGTTTTGATGATTACATTTCACGCTACATCTCGAGCAAGCTTATTCTCGATCATGCACCTAGCTATGTTAAATTTAAATGCTATTTCCAGCAATATTAAGTATGTTAATTAAATGCATAAAGATGTGTTTTAAAAAAGGAAATCGAAATGTTATGATGTTATGATGAGTAAGATGATAAAAGAAAAGATGAGAAAAGATGAGAAGAGAAAGAGAAAGAAAGAGAAAGAGAAAGCAAGATGAGCTAGGAGTTGTGGTACCTTTGAGATGAGCGAGCCCTAGCGAAGAAGTATATGGTTGGTAAAGAGGTTCAGGGAAAGGATGAAGAGAGGCCAGGCGGACCTCTTTACATAGGGTTATGATATAAGGACTTACCCCGCTTTCACTCTGATAAGGGACCGTAATTACCGTGCCAACCATTCCCCGTTTTGGACAGGCGAGAAATTAGTATCCGTTCGTTAACCAGTCCACCACAAAGGGTAAGTATTTATGTGTGAGTAAAGAGATGGATGAAGCTCAGGACCCGATGAACGCAAGTCCGAAGTGAGAAAGTCCCAGACGCTATATGCGTTAGGTGGAGTGTTGGGCCGGGAGCCGGTCCAACCAAACACTATTGAAAGTCGGTGGAGCCCAAGTGAGCGACTTGGTACACCGATGGAAAATAGATGGGCTGGTGGATGGAATAACGTAATCGGAGAAAAGTTCTGTACTTTGAGCCTGAGTCCACACCTAAGGCAGTGTGGATAGCCTAGCTCAGAAGGTTCAAAGCGTTTTGGTGCGATGGTACAAGCTCAAGTGATGCTCATAAAATCATGAATTCATGCCAGTTCACTGGAATGTGGACTACGGTGATCGCTAGGGATCGTACCTTATTGGGTGAAAAGTAGAGAATTATTTTGGAAAATAAAAGATGCCAAGTATTTTTCCTTAAAGACTAATTTCAGAATAAAGAGATTAGAATATGGACTTAAGGACATGAGAACATACCAGTGCATTTATTGCTATTATGCTTGCTGAGTACTGTGGTACTCATCCTTGCTATTAATTTCCTTTGTTAGACCCCACTCTGCTCGAAGAAGCTTACGAGCAGGATGAGGGGGAAGCAGGTTCAGCCGAGCTGGCGGGAGAGGAGGATGATGATTGCGAGGAGCCGGGCGAGATGGACCCCGTATATTTTGACTGGGACGAGTAGGAGGCCCCGTGGTGCAGCCAGTGGAGCCTTGGGGTATATGTTCCAGTCTTTTGTTTAATTACTTTTGTAAAATCGGACTTTAAGCCATGTGGCATCTGGCGTAATAAAGAAGGCAGCATCTATATTATTGTTACCTCGCTACTTTGGTAAGGCTTATTATTTTGCCGACAATGTTCTATTGATCGGGCAAATAGTAATCCGTGTGTCACGCGTGATTATCAGAGGGATAATTACGACGGGCGTCTCGGTGTGTCGAGCAATAAGATCGAGCCACGCTAATAATGTAGATGCTGTAGGCCTAGTTAAGTGGACTTTCACTCTTGCTATATTGCACTAAGTTTTATTTAATTCTCATCCTGATGTCGATTTCCATTCTATTCTGATTCAAAAAGTATTATGTTAAAATCTCATCTGTCTTAGAATATATATATATATATATATATATAAGCTAGCATAGAACCACTATTTTTGGCGGGATGGTTCGGCATTATATTCTAGCCGACAGGATTCCTTGGGAGTATATTTTGAACACGGTAGGATAGCCATGCAACATAGGCGAGTTGTTTGAACCCTAGGGGTGAGCGAGATCATTCTAAGGTTGTAGTGGTGCCGGGATTAGTGGCATATAGTTAGAATTACGGTGAGGTTAATTCACATCTTTGGACAAGGGTAAACCATGCCCATAACTTTCTTTTACATTCTCCTCTATTTTGAGAAAAGATCATCGTCTTCTAGAAATTGCTCTAATATTTATATGGAACCTAGATTAATGTAAGGCGATGGTGAAAACCACTTACCTTGTTTTGCTAAACTTGAGATTTCCCGAACGAGTGGTTCGTGGCGCACCTGGGCGCGTAGCCTAGGCGTACCCAGGAACGAAGTCCTGGGCGTACTCAGGAATGAGCCCTGAGCGTGGTCCCAAACACGCAGTTTGGGCGATCTCGAGAGTGGGTTCTCGAGCGTAGCTGGATACGAGAATTCCAGATAGTATAGGGTTGGATTTGCCGTTCTTTTTCTTTCTTTTGGGTTTTGTTGAAGTTGGTTCTTTTCGCCCTGTGATTTATTTGCTTAAGGAAAGAATTAAAACCTCAACTATCCATGAAGATGCATTCTTATCTGTAACATACTGCTGTTAGTTATCAAATCATATTAAAATTCCATAATTCACCTAAGTCTTTCCTCTTTAAACATGACTGCTAAACAAAGTTAAAGTTTAGGATGTCCGGCCGTCACCTTGTAGGAAGAGAGTGGTTGTGGGTAGAATGTTTACCAGTTGCAATTGAAACCTATCGCCTTGCCCCTGTAAGATGGATGATCGTCAGCGAAATGAGCAAGAATTGGGATTGAGATTGGGTCCTTTTCCTCAACCCTCAACTGAAAGAGTACCAACAGAGAATCCTCCAAGACCCACTGGCGAGCAACCACCTCCAACAGTTATACCAGGCCCTGATCAGTCATCATCTTCTAGGCCTATAGATCCATTGGGAGTTATGGGAGATGTCCTCAGATTTTTAGAAAATTCCATGAAGGAAGCCCAAGAAAATCAGAACCGTTTTATGGAGTCACTATTAAACCGTGTGGCAGCACCTCACCCTCCTGCTGCTACAGGGGTTAGCATGGGAGATTTTCTACAGACCCGACCTCCTACTTTTGCCAAGGCAGTTGACCCGTTGGATGCTAGTGACTGATTGATTGAGATAGGGAAAAAAGTTAGATACAGTGGGATGTTCCAATGAAGAAAAACTTCGGTATGCAGCCTATCAATTAACTGGACCTGCAGCCGCATGGTGGCTCACTTATACTCGTAATAGGGTTAGTGAACAACCTATTACCTGGGAAGAATTTCGGCAGAGGTTCACAGAAACTCATGTTCCCACCGGGAGGCTAGAATTGAAGAAGAGGGAATTTAGAGCCTTGATTCAGGGAAATAAAAGAATGATTGACTACCTTAGTCAATTTAATGATCTTTCCGCTATGCCACCTGTGATGTGAATCTGTAAGAAAAAGAAGATAGGTAGATTTAAGGAAGGCATGCATCCCTATTTTAAAATGCTCCTATCCATCCACAAAATTACCGAATTCCAAGACCTGGTTAATAGAGCTATTATTTTAGAAAGCGAGCATTCCAATCTTACTGAGGAAAGGAGGAAGAAAGCGAAGCGATCGGTAGCCCTAGCAGACCATGATTTCGCCCTTCCCCACATTCCTCCAATCCACCCAAGTATGGGCCTCCAAAACCCAAACCACACCATATCACCTACCAGCGACCAGCAGCTTCGCCCAGACCAGTAGCCATTGCCATTAGGTGTGCTAAGTGTGGACTGGGTCACCTCACTAAGGATTGTTTGAAGGAGCGGATGCTTGTTTTAATTGTGAAATCGAGGCCACCATAAGATTGATTGCCCATATCCTCATAAGACTTCAGGACAAGCCTTACCTCCAGCTAATGTACCTCGCCTGCCAGCTCCAACACCTTATCAGAATGTCAGGCCAAATCCTGCTAGAGATGCCCAGAATATTCCAGCTGGAACAGGAAAGGGAGGATCAGCAAGACTCACTCATGTGACGGCTGAGCAAGGAGAAGCTACAGATGTCGTCACGGATCTGAGTGGCATAGACATAATTTTAGGCATGGATTGGTTATCTGCTCATGGAGTGAGCATAGACTGTGAATCCAAGAGTGCCTCCATTAGAAAATCCGATGGAACCAAGTTGACATATGTGGGAATGAGGACATTGCAACAGCAACCCTTATCCAGTTTAGCCAGTATGCAAAAGAAGGAATTGCAAGATATAATTGTGGTAAAAGATTTCCCAGATGTCTTTCCAGAGGAATTACCAGGAATGCCCCCAGACAGAGAAATTGAGCTAGCCATAGATCTGATTCCAGGCACAGCTCCTATTTCCAAAAGACCCTACCGAATGAATCCAAAGGAATTAGAGGAATTAAAGAAACAATTGGAGGATCTCCAAGATAAAGGGTTTATCAGAGAAAGCACTTCGCCATGGGGAGCTCCAGTGTTATTTGTGGAAAAGAAGGATGGCAGTCAAAGACTATGTACAGATTATAGGGAGCTTAACAATGTTACAATTAAGAATAAATATCATCTTCCCAGGATAGATGATTTGTTTGACCAACTGAAAGGGGCAAAGGTATTTTCAAAAATAGACCTCAGATCAAGGTACCACCAAATCAAAATCAAGCCTTCTGATATTGAAAAGACAGCCTTTGTCTCCAGATATGGACAACATGAGTACACAGTTATTCCATTTGGCTTAACCAATGCTCCAGCCATTTTCATGAACCTCATGAATAAATTGTTCATGAAATATCTAGATGAGTTCGTGGTTGTCTTTATTGATGACATATTGATTTATTCAAAAAGTGAAGAAGAACGCAGTCGTCACCTCTCTACTGCTCTAGAGATCCTCAGAGAGAATCAGTTATTTGCCAAATTTAGCAAGTGTTCTTTTTGGTTGGACCAAGTGGCGTTCCTAGGTCACATTATTTCAGGAAGAGGAATTGAAGTTGACCCGGCTAAAATTGAAGCTGTAACCACTTGGAATCAGCCAACCAATGTGAAAGGTATCCGCAGTTTCCTTGGATTTGCTGGTTATTACCGTAGGTTCATAAAGGATTTTTCACAGATAGCCAGCCCGCTTACCAAACTCTTGAGAAAGGAAGTTCCTTTTGTATGGATGACTGTGAACAAAGTTTCCAAACCTTAAAGCAAGGTTGACCTTGCACCTATCCTAGCATTACCGGAGGATGGAGTAGATTATGTGGTTTCTTGTGATGCCTCTAAACATGGACTAGGGGTGTATTGATGCAAAATGAGAGGGTCATTGCTTATGCCTCTAGACAATTGAGACCACATGAAGTGAACTACCCTACCCATGATTTGGAGTTGGGAGCAGTGGTTTTGCTTGAAAATATGGAGGAATTACTTATATGGATCTAAGTGTACTACGTTTAGTGACCACAAAAGTCTCAAATATATTTTCACCCAGAAAGAATTGAATATGAGGCAAATGAGATGGCTTGAATTAATTAAGGATTATGATCTCACTATTCATTATCATCTGGAAAAGCTAATGTGGTAGCAGATGCCCTCGATCGGAAAGTAAAGTGTCACGGGCTATTCTTGAAAATCCTATTTCAAAACTCACCCAAGAATTAGCCAAAATGAGGATAGAAGTCCGAGCATCTACTACTCAAAGCTACCATAGCGACCATGACCTTTCATCCAACATTCTTGGATCGATTAGAGAAAAGCGGATAATGGATGTGTTTATTAAAGAAGAGATCAGAAGAATCAAGAAGGACAACCATCGAATTTCGCCTAGATGATCGGGAGATCTTATGGCGACAAAATCGGTTGTGTACCAAAGATGATAGCATCAAGGAAATTATCTTCGAGAAGCTCATGATACTCCTTATACCATGCATCTGGAGGAACCAAAATGTCCGGATTTAAAGGAAAATTTCTGGTGGGCTAATATGAAAAGAGAGATAGCATTATATGTTGGCCAATGTGATTCCTGCCAGAAGATTAAAGCAGAACATCAACGACCGGCAGGACTATTAAAACCACTAGAAATTCCAGAATGGAAATGGGAAGATGTATGTATGGATTTCATCACTGGCCTACCCATAACTCTTAAAAAGAAGGACACCATTTGGGTTATAGTAGACCGCCTAACCAAGTCAGCCCATTTCCTAGCGGTCAATCAAAAGTATTCAGTTGATAAACTAGCAGAGCTATATGTAGAACGGATTGTCTCCCAACATGGGATACCTAAGACCATCACATCAGACCGAGGATCAGTATTTACTTCTGGATTTTGGCAGAGTCTGCACAAGGCCTTGGGTACTAAATTAAATTTTAGCACTGCTTACCATCCCCAGACATATGGTCAAACTGAACGAGTGAATCAAATTCTGGAAGATATGTTGAGGGCGTGTGTATTGAATTTTGAAGGTTTATGGGACAAATATTTGCCACTTGCAGAATTTGCGTATAATAATAGCTATCAGGCAAGCATCCAGATGGCACCATATGAAGCATTATATGGACGAAAGTGTCGATCTCCTGTATGTTGGTATGAAACAGGAGAAAGGCCACTAATGGGCCCGGAACTAGTAAGAGAATATGATGAGAAGATCAAGATCATCAGAGAAAGACTTAAAATAGCTCAAAGCAGACAAAAGAGCTATGCAGATCAACACAGACGAGACCTTCATTTCGAAGTTGGAGATTATGTTTATCTTAAAATCTCACCTTTGCGAGGAGTTCATCGCTTTGGAGTAAAGGAAAGCTAAGTCCCGATCGTAGGACCTTTCGGATTCTCGACAAAAAGGTTCCCTAGCGTATCAATTAGAACTCCCTGCCCAACTATACAGGATACATGATGTTTTCCATGTCTCGCAGCTGCGAAAATGTTTACGAGAACCTTCACAGCATTTAACAGACCTAGATATACCCCTCCAGGCAGATTTAACTTATGAGGAACACCCGGTGAAGATATTGGAAATAGAGGATCGCCGATTAAGGAACCGAACTATTCGTTTTTGCAAAGTCTTGTGGAAAAACCACTCGATGCTGTGACTACATGGGAAAAGAGGAAGAACTACGAGTCCTACCCCAACCTATTCAGCGAAGACACGATTTGTGGACGAAATCGCCTAAAGGGGAAGGTGAAAGAACCCAACACTTAATACCCTAGCTAAGTGAGTAGTTAGCAATAATTAATTACGTGCATTTGCATTCCATTATTTTTATTACAATTAAGATTACAAAACTCAAATTACAATATTGCATTACATCAACATCATTCAATCACATTATTTTACAATATTATTTTACAAAAGAGGAAAATAAAAGCTGATCCTCGCTGTCTTCGGGGTAGCAGCTAAAGCTCACTTTGTTTTCCTGCATTCAACATCGCCATTAGTTTCAAATAAAAGTAATTTCTTTTAATAGTTAGCATGCTAGTTAATTAACAATCAAGGAGAATAATAAAAATAAAAAAATTACCGTCGGTACCCTTGGGTGCTAGGGCCATTCGAGAACGTCTTAGGGGTTCCCAGACCGTCCCGGGCCGGTCGGCACCTCTCGTCTCTGTGGGTGTCATCATCTGGCAATTTAGAAAAGAGAACCCGCAATCCTTACCTCAGCCCAACCCTCAAGTCATGCATTCTTTCAGTCCATTCATTTCAGCCAACAGCCCAGCATATAACCATGTTCAGCCCACAATTATCGTAGCCACAATCATTTCAACCCATGGCCATCAAATATTCATTTCAGCCCGCAAAAAGCCCACATATGAAATCCGTTCATTTTAGCCCACAAGCCACATTTCTTTTGCCAGCCAACCCCATTTTTTCAGCCATATCCAAAACCACAGTGGCAGAAGCACCCAAAGGACCAGAGGGTCTTCGGCACAGGAGAGCTAGACTCAGGAAAGGATAAGATCGAAGCCGGTGTGCAGCGACCGAGCAAAACCATCGCCCGACAAGGGAGGCGGATAACACCTCCCCAGCATTGCAAACCGCCTCAATACATTGCATTCACAGCAGTAACCAGATAAGAACAACCGGCACATACACATCCTGACTCACAAGGATAAGCACGACCACGAGCACAATGCCCGGTAGAGAGTCATCCCAAGTTCATCCCAGAGTTCATCCCAGCTTGACCCACCCTTGACCCATCTTTGAACCATCGCATAGCACCTTCGCCGAGGCGAAGGTGAATCGAGCTGTCGGCAAAGAAGGAGAAGAAGCAGTGAAGAAGAAGGGCCGAAGGAGGAGCACCGTAGCAAGGAGGACAAGCCGGGACCAGCAGGAACAAAGAAGCAAGGAACAAGTCAACGGGGACCACCGCAAGGATCGCATCCACCCCGACAAAAGCGACAAGCCACGTCTCCTTCCCTGTCACCGACAAAACAAGATCAACCCCAGCGGTCCCCATCGACATCGACTTTCTTTTTCCAGCCCGACAACCCAACAAGTAGGCTTCTATTCTTTCCTATTGTTCTTTCTTTCCTCTTTGGGAGCACACCCGAACCAAAGCCACACATGCCATGTTTTCTCCTCAGCACATCCAAACCCATGCACATAATAGAAGTAGGTCTCTAGCCCTCATGGCGCCATGAAAGCCGGCGGCTAGCTAAGGCCGAGTGCGCCCTAGAGTGAGGATAGCCCAAAGACAAGAACCATCCCCAATCTCTAGTCCCACTACCCCGAACCCTAGGATAACCGCCGATTTCAAGTAGATAAAATCATAATAAAAGTTTGAACTAGTAAATCATTGCATGCAAAATAAGGGTTAAGGAAAGCCCGACCGTGTTGCCTCGGTGCTTCAAGCCGCCATCAGAGCCAAGAAGCCGGCCGGCCGAGCCTTTGGAGAACCCAAGTTCCCTCGGAGCAACCTCCAGAACCGGTGAGAGCTAGCCCAGATCCAGCCGTAGGGAGGCCCAAGAACCGTAGATCCGTCGTCAACCAGCCGATCTGGACCGGATCTGCCCGGAGCCGAGCCGGAGGAGCGGCGCCATGATCGGCGGGTGGAGGTAGTATCCGGTAGGAGGAAGGGAGGAGTAACCGCCGGGCGGGGAGGCGAGGAAGGCGGCGGCGGGCGGAAGGAGAGGAGGCGGCGAGGAGGCGGTGGAGAGGAGAAGCGGTGAGGAGGCTAGGGGGCGAGGAGGCGAAAGGCGGCGGTGTATTGATGTGAATCGGAGAGGAAGAAAAAGCGGGCGGCGGTGAGAATGAGGAGAGGAAGGGCGTCGGTGAAAAGAAAAGAGAAGGAGGCGGCGTCGGTGGGGCTGCGCATGGCGTGAGAAGGCCGTGGGCCGAGGGAAAAGAAAGAAAAGAGAGGGAAAAGCCGAGCAGGCCGAGAAGAGATTTAGCTGCTGAGTTTAGTTCTTCCAGTTGTCTTTATTCTGTTGTTATTTTCTTGTTCCGTTATAGTATAGGTTTCTTGAGAGTTCCGTAAGTTTAGATAGTAACCTAAGGGGTATTTACCTATATATTTAGTTCTTTCTAAAATTATTAGCTATAAATATTTATTTTAGCATTAATCTGCGAGAATCCAGAGAGTGCCATTTGAAGGATCAAACTCGAGTTTTGTGATTACATTTCACGCTACATCTCGTGCAAGCTTATTCTCGATCATGCACCTAGCTTTGTTAAATTTAAATGCTATTTCCAGCAATGTTAAGTATGTTAATTAAATGCATAAAGATGTGTTTTAAAAAAGGAAATCGAAATGTTATGATGTTATGATGAGTAAGATGATAAAAGAAAAGATGAGAAAAGATGAGAAAAGATGAGAAGAGAAAGAAAGAAAGAAAGAGAAAGAGAAAGCAAGATGAGCTAGGAGTTGTGGTGCTTTTGAGATGAGCAAAGAGCCCAAGCGAAGAAGTATATGGTTGGTAAAGAGGTTCGGGAAAGGATGAAGAGAGGCGGCGGACCTCTTTACATAGGGTTATGATATAAGGACTTACCCCGCTTTCACTCTGATAAGGGATCGTAATTACCGTGCCAACCATTCCCCCGTTTTGGACGGGCAGAAATTAGTATCCCGTTACGTTAACCAGTCCACCACAAAGGGTAAGTATTTATGTGTGAGTAAAGAGATGGATGAAGCTCGGGACCCGACGCAAGTGCAGAAGTGAGAAAGTCCCGCACGCTATATCGTTAGGTGGAGTGTTGGGCGGAGCCGGTCCAACCAAACACTATTGAAGTCGGTGGAGCCCAAGTGAGCGACTTGGTACACCGATGGAAAATAGATGGGCCGGTGGATGGAATAACGTGTCGGAGAAAAGTTACGTACTTTGAGCACGAGTCCACACCTAAGGCGGTGTGGATAGCCTAGCTCGAGAAGGTTCAAAGCAGTTTTGGGTGCGATGGTACAAGCTGTGATGCTCATAAAATCATGAATTCATGTCGGTTCCATGGAATGTGGACTACGGTGATCGCTAGGGATCGTACCTTCTTGGGTGAAAAGTAGAAATTATTTTGGAAAATAAAAGATGCCAAGTATTTTTCCTTAAAGACTAATTTCAGAATAAAGAGATTAGAATATGGACTTAAGGACATGAGAGCGCATCAGTGCATTTATTGCTATTATGCTTCTTTGAGTCTTGTGGTACTCATCCTTGCTATTAATTTCCTTTGTTAGACCCCACTGCTCGAAGAAGCTTACGAGCGGGATGAGGGGAAATAGGTTCACCGAGTCAAGGGAGAGGAGGATGATGATTGCGAGGAGGGCGAGATGGACCCGTATATTTTGTTGGGACGAGTAGGAGGCCCGTGGTGCAGCCAAGTGGAGCCACAGGGTATATGTTCGATCTTTTGTTTAATTACTTTTGTAAAATCAGACTTTAAGCCATGTGGCATCTGCTGTAATAAAGAAGACAATATCTATATTATTGTTCTGCTACGCTACTCTGGTAAAGGCTTATTATTTGCCGGAGCAATGTTCTATTGATCAGGCAAATAGTAATCCGTGTGTCACGCGTGATTATCCGAGGGATAATTACGACGGGGCGTCTCAAATAATCTCTAGTGACAATCTATCTACTTCCTTCTCTAACTCGGTACACCTAGCCTTAGCTCTAGCATGAAATCCACATAGCTTAAGAAAAGCATGATTGAGCTGGTCGAGGTGGGGCATACCTCGTCCGAGTCGAGATGCGGTCATTGTCGCTCGGTTAAGCCCTCGAGGGCCATGAAGCACATCTTGGGAGAAGTCCTCGCCATCCTTGGGATCTTGCTCGTCCTTCCCATCATCGTCGCTCCACCCCTCTACCTCGCTGAGATCGAGGTCGTCGAAAGCGGTGAGGACGCGATGGAACAACTTCTTGGCCTTCCCGAAGTCGCGGAACTTCTTCTTGCCTTGTGGGTGTACTGGAGTCTTCTTGTTGCGATTCTTATCGGTGTAGTCATTCTTGCTCGAACCGCCGAAGTCAGCTTTCCCCTTCTCCAGTTTGGGGCAGTTTGCCCGAATGTGGTTGGGGCCACCACACTCGAAACAGATGACTGGTCCGCCTCTCTTTCCGTCCCTCCTCCTCTTGTAAGCATGGGAGAACTTCCGAGCTAGGAGAGCCATTTGTTCATCCTCTAGCTGCTCTAAGCGATCATCGATTACGTCACGAGAGCGGCTAGGGAGAACCCACCAAGTGAATCGGCGGAAAAACCGAAGCCGGCGGGATCGGTGACTAGAGCCATCGATTGTGACTTGACTTCACGAGAGACAATGTCGATCTCGTGCGTCTTGAGACGCGAGTACAGCGTGTCAAGCGTCAAAGTCGAGAGGTCGGTGGTGTCCTTGATGGTAGTCACCTTCATCTCCCAGACACGAAGGTCGAGTGCGACAAGCATTTGTGGCGTTGTCCGAGTCGGAGTATGTGAGACCGACGGCTCGGAGATTGCTCAAAATTTTGTGGAAAGCGCAAAGCACTCATCAAAGGACTCGCCATGAGCATTTCAAACTTGTTGTAATCTCGCTTGGCTGGTCATGTCTCCTTGTCTTAACTGGGTGGTGCCCTAATGGTATGCATCGAGGTCTCCCGGATATCGAAAGTGGACGAAAGATGAGATGCGGTCAAACTCACTCGACTCGGGCCACGAATAATGATGTTCATTGCCTTAGCATTCGCCTCAACATCAGCCATATTCCCGGCATTGATGTTCTCATCGGCGGGAACAACAAACGGACCTTGACCTTGCGCGGATGGCATACCCACAGGCACGGATGTATGTCTCCATTCGGCTCTTCCGAAGGGTGTCGATGCCATCAGCAGGCAGCTTGGTCGAGTACTTGTCCGTCGCCATGGCTCTTGAGACCGGTTAAGATATATGGATTAGAGCTAACCGCTCGATACCAATTGTAGGACGAAATGGCGACGGAGGGGTGAATGTCGCTCTCTTTTAAAATCGCCCGAGAATTGACCTTTGTTTTTCAAAGCGATGCAAATCAAAACACCTCACAGAAAATTAAAATTAATCTTGCTGAAATTTGGAACGCATGCTACACTGAAAAATTTAGCATATATCAGAGAGTAGTCTGTAAAAATTTCAGCTGAAAATATTTCGGTTTGATGTGCATGCACAATGGTCAAAGAACTGCTAAAGAAATAAAAGAAAAGTGACCATAGGCTATTCCACCAAAACTTGCAGGGATAAGCTGGAGATAAAAACAAGAAAAGCAAAACCGAAAGAGAGAAGAGCCAGCTAGAAAATTACAGGCTGCAGACGGTGCAAAAAACAAAAGAAAAGGCTGCAAACCAAAAGCCCTGAACCTGCAGACAAAATGAGGAGCAAAACTAAAAGGACTTGGACTGAACCGAGCAGTTCTGAAGCCACATGATCTGCACTGGCCGAATGAAAAGAGTTTTCAGATTGTGAGTGATCTGCACTGGCCGAAAGAAAAGAGTTTTCAGATCAGAATGGCTTGCACTGGCCGAAAGAAATGCAGACAACAAATCTTTGAGTTTTGCCAAAACCGCAAAAAAAATGCAGTCGGCTGGACAACAGAAAAATGCCAAGTAATTCACTGATCTGGCCAAAAGGATTAAAGATTTCAAATTTTACACGGACCTGGCGAACAGATGCACTGCATGTTTATAAGCAGTCAGACTTCCCATGAGATCCCTCAATTGAAAATGTCTGTTGGGTGCCGTTACAAAGAGTTGTTCATACAACTTTCTCAACATAATCCCTCAAGCAAGATGAACGCACACAACAACATAACACGAAAACATCTCTCTCTCTCTCTTAAAATCTGCAGCACTTCCATTCAACAAGACTCTAATCAACCAAAGAGAAGGAAATAAAAAAGAGAAGAGAACAGAGAACCAAACCAAAACAAAAGAAGAGACTGAAAATCAGATCATATCCATGAAAGATTACAAAAGAGACCCCAAACTATGTCCCCATACGCATGGACATCAGAACAAGAGGAATAATTACAAGACTCTTAATCCATTCTCTCCCTCTCTATCCTCAAGAACACCAAGAGCCTCACAAGCTTCTTGGGAGGAACACAACCCACACAAAGGGATGAATGAGCTCTCAAGTGTCCTAAGGGGTATGCAGCCCCTCACCTCTATTTATAGCCCTTGGCTAACGGGTCTCCAACCCGTTCGCCGACTAAACCCTAACGGAGCCGTCTCCGCTTGTGCAGCCTTGCGACTTACCGATTCGCCCCTCCCGCACCTTCCGGAAGCTTCGCGCTCCTTGTCGTGTACACCTCGCAACCACATCGATCTCCGCCGTCTTGACACATCCGACCGTTCGACCTCGGGGCCACTGCGCCTAGTCAGGTCCACCGTGTCTCGCCACGACCGCCTCGACGTCCTGCAGTCACACAGACAAGAAACACGTCAAATAGCACCGCTCGATACATGTAAGCATAATTAAATCCAAACCTGTCACATTAACGAATATGCATCCTAAACATGTTGACCGGGTTTGACCAAGTCCGACCAGAACTGTTACACCTCGCAGCGTCGAGGTCCGAACCAACCAACTCAAACTCGACTTAACTAAACCGATGTCAATTACTCATCATACACAACGGGATGACCTCTACATGGTCTCTCAGAGTCAAATAAATTCAAATAGGGAGAAAATCCAAATTTTTTTGTAGAATATGAAAGAGCATGATTTTAGAAAATTTTAGAGAAAAAATCATTTAATATGGAGTTCATATGCAAAAGTTACATGCATTTGAATTTTTGAAAAAGGTTAAAAGGAAAAAGTTGCTATGCTCAATTTTTTTTCGTTCTAAAAGAAAACCTATGTTTATTGCGTTATTAGGCTGATAGGTGGGGTCTACTCATCAGGGTTTTATTTTTTTCAAAATACTGATAGGTGGGATCCATATGTTAGTAACTCATTGTTTAGCACTGGTTTGAATTAAGAATTTAGCCTGATTAATTCACTTGGGCCCACATGTAATAGCCTCATTAGGTTTAACTAAGATTAATTAGTATTAAGCTAACCTTACCCTCTTTGGGGTCCACCGGTTAGTGAGATAGTAACAAGGGCACGATGACTGCAGTGGCGGAGCTCCCTACCAAGCTCGTCGACGGCAAGAGGAGGGCTAGTGCAGCTGTGGTGAGGTTGGGACTATGTAGAGGAGCTCAAGGGGAGTTCTCTGGTGGAGTTGGTGACTAGTGAGGTGGTCAGAGGCAGGCTTTCGGAAGTGAGGGGCGGCGGTGAAGTATGGCGAACTGAGAGATCATGTGGAGATGATCCCATCTTTATGATGAGTAATTGACTCTTGGTTGAAGGAAAATTGAGTTTGTTTTGGGCTTTTATTGCAAAGTCTTAATGCAGTCGAAATGAAGTGGTATGCGACTTGTCCTGGTTCGTCGACCATGTAGGATGCCATACGACCACGTTTGGTCGTGGTGAATTTCGTTCAGAGGCGTGCGACCACGTTGAGGTGTTCTCGGCAAAGCGGCGGTGGTCGGGCGTTACGACCACGTTGGCGCATATCGGGTGGCGTCGACCATGTTGCGGTATCGGAAGTCACCGGACGGCGTCGACCCGCGTGGCGTTCCGGCGGTGAGCGTGATCGGAAGTCTACCGGGTAGCGTACGACCACGTTGGTGGTGTCGGGTTGCGGTCGGCGCGTCACGGTGATCGAAGCTTATACGACCACGTTGCGGAGCCCTCGGAAGATTTGACCGTGGTCGGCACTCGGTGCTAGGGTTTACGACCACGTTGTGGGATCGGAGCCTCGACCACGTTGGGCGGTCGGGCGGTCGACCACGTTGGGCGCTAGGGTCTTCGACCACGTTGTGTGTCGGTGCATCGACCACGTTAGCGCGGGTTTGAGCGTGGTCGGCGATCGTGACTTGGGTCTCGACCATATTGTATCGCTAGCGGTGCGACCACGTTGGCGATCGAGCCACGACCACGTTAGCGCGGTGCGAGCGTGGTCGGTAGTCGTGGCTATGGTCTTCGATCACGTTGTGCGGTCGAGTGTTCGACCACGTTGTCGGCAGATTGACCGTGGTCGTGCGGGTTCATTCAAACCGGTCGTGTGGGCTCATATGGTGTCCGATTACGGTGAGGTTTGGTCGGTTGGGTTCCTTGTGAAGTCATGGACCTTGTGGACTGGTTTGTTCACTATTTTGACAAGGTTTGGTAAAGTCTATTTTACGTGGAAAAGACTTGAGCTCGGTTTGAGTGGCGGTTTGTGTTTTGCGGTATGGATCGGTGCTATGTGATGGTTTTGTTGTCTTTGTTGGTTGCGGGAACCGAGAGACGGTCTTGGTGAGGCTTAGGAGGTCGGGACTAGACAAGGGAGTTGTTGAGGTCGAGCGGCGTGGAAAAGCCGAAGAGGGCGTGTCGTGCCGGGGGTGACGGCATGGATAGCAAAGCGGTGGAGGAAGCTTCACGGAAGGCGGCGGAGGGCATTTTGGAGAAATGTCAAAGCTGCGGGGAAGCGTCCACCGGGAAAGCTCTTGTGACCCCGGAGAGGCTCTGTGAGCTACTGTGGAGTTGGTGGCGCTAGCAGGCAAGCGGTGGGCCGTTGCACGAGAGGAGCGGGTAAAGCAGCTTGGAGGCCTCGCAAAGCTTAACCACTCGGTTAGCGGGTTGTCTCGTGTGGAGACCCGTTAGTGAGACTATAAATAGAGGTTAGGTCTCGGGAGCAAAGTGAGGTTGTCCCCGAGTGCTCGAGTGTTCCTCTCTATCTTGTGTGAGTTGTCTCAGGTAAGAGCATGGATGCTCGTGTACCTCCGATGGAGTGGCTGTAGAAACCTCCATGTGAAATAGAAAAGATTGGATTCATCTCTGTGTATCATTCCATGTTTGTGTTCTTGAGATGATTTACTTGTTGCATTGCCCTCTCGATTTCCTACATTTTATGTGTTTTCTTTGAGAGTTGGCTTGTATCCTTTTGCTCTGAACTGGGATTCATACTCTAAGACCACTTGGTCAATTCATTCCCGAGAGCAAAAATCAAGGCAGAGAAATTCTGTGTTTTCGATGCGCGCTTACGGTTACTTTGTCTTGAGTTCGACCGAGGCACTCTCTCCTCCTTAGCAAAGACTTTTGATTTTCTTGGTAAATTCACTTTTAAATATCTTGTTCTTGCTAGGTTTCAAGTTTCATTCGTTTTGATTCTCGGTGGCAAAAGTTCTCTGAGTTCTTGTCACGGCGGTCGTGCGCCTGGAGCTGCTCTGTTTTCGGTCGACTATAGTATTCATTGTTCATCTTTGTCGGGCGACTATCTTCTCTGTTGTCGATTGGTTTTATTGCTTCGGGTGTCTTCTCTGTTCTCGACCGAACAGTCTGATCGACCACTCATTGGCTTTCGACTGCGGTGTCACAAAATCGGGTTTCGACCACCTAAGCCTGCTTCGACCACGGCTTGATCCATGTTTTTCGACTGCCGACTATTGTCTTATTACGCTTTGATTTTCGACCACGGTCTGCGATCGGTCGATTTACTTTTATGCTTTTTCGACTTTGTCTTTCATTTGTGATTTCATTTGTCTAAGGGAAGAATTTTTAGGCACCATTCACCCCTCTGTTGCCATTTCGGTCCTTCAATTGGTATCGAGCGGTTAGCTCTTCTTCATAGATCTTAATCGGTCTCAAAGAGCCATGGCAACAGACAAGTATTCCACCAAGCCGCCTATTTTCGATGGCCTGGATTACCCCTTCTGGAAGAGCCGAATGGAAACATATATCCAGGCTCAGGGGTATGCTATTTGGCGGAAGGTGAAAATACAATTTGTTGTTCCTGCCGATGAGAACATCAATGCCGGGAATATGGCTGATGTTGAGGCAAATGCAAAGGCAAGGAACATCATCATACAGGGATTGAGCAGAAGCGAATTTGATCGCATCTCTCACCTGTCGTCCGCTCACGACATCTGGGTGACCCTCGATGCATACCATGAGGCACCTCCCGGATCAAGACAGTTCGGCAGGATCGGTTCAGCGAATCTGACAAATTCGAGATGCTTCTTTGGAGAGTCCCTTGACGAGTGCTTTTCACGCTTTCACAAGATTTTGAGCAATCTCCGGCGGTCGGTCTCACATACTCCGACTCGGATAACGCTCGACAGATGCTTTCTGCACTCGATCTTCGGGTTTGGGAGATGAAGGTGACTACCATCAAGGACACCACGGACCTCTCGACCTTGACTCTTGATGCGCTTTACTCGCGCCTCAAGACTCACGAGATTGACATAGTCTCTCGTCGGTCGAAGTCTCAGTCGATGGCTTTAGTCACTGATCCCACTGCTGCTTCTGGTTCTTCTGAGCCATCTTGCGGATTCTCCCTTGCTGCTCTCTGTGACATAACCGATGATCAGATAGGCGACTTGCGGATGAGCGACTAGCCCTCCTCGCACGGAGATTCTCCCATGCTTACAAAGGGAGGAGGGACGGAAGGAAAAGAGGACCCGTGATTTGTTTGAGTGTGGTGGCCCCAACCACATCCGAGCAAACTGTCCCGAGCTTGGGAAGGGCAAAGTCGACTCTGGCGGTTCGGTAGAACGACTACTCCGACAAGAACCGCAACAAGAAGGCCCCAACTCCGGCGCAAGGAAAGAAGCCGTTCGCAACTTTGGGAAGGCCAAGCTCTTCCACCGCGTCCTCGCCGCCGGCGACCTCGACCTCGGCGAGGTGGAGGGATGGAGCGACGACGGCGGGACGGGTGATCAAGAACCCAAGAGCGGCGGCGACTTCTCGGCATGTGCTTCATGGCCCTCGAGGCGAGATCGTGACGGCGATCTCTATTCCGACTCCGACGGTATGTCCCTCTTATGACCAACTGAATGCAGCTTTTCTTAAGCTAGGAGGTTTTCATGCTAGATCTAGAGCTAGATGTAGCGAGTTGGAGAAGGAAGTAGATCGTTTGTCACGGGAGCTTACTTCACTTATATCTGCTCCCTCCGTGACGACTGTGATACATGCTGTGCTTTGATCGGTGATATGGAGAAGCTAAGGACCTCACATGATAGTCGTCCTCCGAGCTTGATGCAATTAAGGTGGAGAATGTTAGTGCGCTTGGCGATTTAGAATTGAGTAGGATGGTGTTACCCTACTTACCACCGATGAGACTATTGCTCCCACCTCATGTGAGGATAAGGACTTTGATGCTAGAGGACCTTATGCCATGCTTACGGATCCGCCTTGAGTCTTGTGTAAATTGTGATAACTTGAATATGAAACTAAAGCAGGCAGATCATAAAATTGCAGAATTTCAAACATTCTTACTTGAGCCTATTGCGTCTTGCGTGAATTGTCCCAAACTTACTGCTTTGAACTTTAATTTGTCTCCAAACAGTTTCAAGAATTAGTTGATGACAATAACAAATTGGCCAAGTTTGCTTCTAAGGACCCTGTTAGCTCACCATGCAATTGTTGTAACAAACTAAAATCTGAATTGGTTGCATTAGATGAAAAATGTGTGAAGCTAACTAAGGATCTTATAGAAAAGCAACCATCTGCTTGCATTGTGTGTCTTTGGGAAGAAGCATGAGGGTTTTATAGAGGCGCTAGCGGCGTGAACCAATTGGCTAGCAGATGGGGACTGTCCTTCACGAGTCGGTGTGCGTGCACAAGCAAATCTT
Source organism: Bonia amplexicaulis (assembly GCA_036346245.1). NCBI lineage: Eukaryota > Viridiplantae > Streptophyta > Magnoliopsida > Poales > Poaceae > Bonia > Bonia amplexicaulis. The sequence continues at coordinate 90,030 of JAYGGG010000472.1, forward strand.
TCCTCTGTTGTTGGTTCTTCTTCTACTCCCTTACCTCCTGCTTGTCTCTTCTCTTCCTGCACTTCTTGTGCCTCTCTTTCGGGAGTGTCAGTACCTTATGAACACTCTCGAGAGATTTGTAGGGGGTAAGAAGAATCTTAATCTTATTCTAGACCAATCGAAGATTTGCAAATTCAATCAAGGTCTAGGATATGATTTTCGAGAGGATAGAAGGAAGCATCCACTGGTGCTCGGACCCATAGCGCAGGTGTGATCGAGGTCAAGCCAAGAACAAGAAAGTTCAATTTAGATCAGCGGGCTTTGTCCAAGGATTTCGACGACAAGGTGATTTCACTGCGACTTGACCTCTCGGAAGGCGAAGCCATCTCATGCTACTTGACCCCTCGGAAGGCGAGTATCATTGCACCTTCATCGAATGATGGGCATCTGATTGACCAATGCTTCAAGCGCCAAGATCGCGAAGAGACCGTCTTGAGTCTCTTAGGCGTATTCGTGGTCAGCCCGGACCTTGAGTGCACCTAAGACCAACACGAGGTCTAGGTTTGCTCTTGTTGGTAGCTTTGGGCGACCGAGGGACTTGGTTTTCGGAGTTTTCATTTTTAGTCCTCGTGTTCCCTCGGTCGTGACTTCCGCCGTCACGAGGGTAGATCTCGTTCCATCGAGATAGCTACCCGCGGCGTGATCGGCGTCTTGCCGGTGCTCGACTCGCTCTCCGTAGTAGTCGGACCCGGCAAGCGACTCTGTGTGCGCACATAGACCTTACGCTTCTTTGAGCGACGGAGGCGTAGGGTAGTTAGAGGTCGATCGTGTGTGACTACTTCTTACGCTCGACGTGTGACTCGGATTGGGTGCCAAAATCTATGTTGATTTATCGATCTTGAGACTTTGCTCTCTTGTTGACTCGGGTTCGCCGGGCGGGGAAGGAAAGGTTTGGCTTGTAGACTCGGGTGTTCACGACACATGACCGGAGATTCCGGTGGTTTTCTTCCCTTGCCCGAGCTCCGGTGATGAGACGATCACCTTGGAGACGCCTCTTACAGGCGAGTCATCGCCAAAGGTGCAGTCTTGCATTAATGATTCATTTGTTTTAAAGATGTTGCCTTGGTTAGTAAGCTGCGGTACAATTTGCTTTCGGTCTCTCGACCACTGATGACGATTTCGAGGTGAGTTTTAAGAAAACAAGCGCAAAATTCTTGATTCTTGGTGATACGGTTTGCGGGATTTCTCGTTTTGGGAGGATCTTCGTGCTGATTTTTACGAGTCTTCGGTGATCCTCTCCGTTGTTTGCTTGCTTACGAGTCCGCGATCTTTCCTTCGGCATAGGAGACTTGGTCATATTGGATTTGACCATTTGACCCGAGTTAGCGGCCACGATCTCATTAGTGTGCGCGAAACTCAAGATGGTCAAGATCTTGTTTGCGCTCCATGCCAAGACGGCAAGATGGCTGCCGCTTCTCATCCTCGGTCCGAGTTACTATGACCGATGCAGGACGATTGCTCCATATGGATACGGTTGGACCGGCTCGAGTGCGGTCGGCGAGGAGGGAAGTGGTACGTTCTTGTTGTGGTCGATGACTATTCGAGGTACTCTTGGGTGTTTTCTTAGCCTCGAAGGATGAGGCGTTTACATATTTTCGAGGTCTTTTCGGTGGGCTTTCGTTGAGCTTCCGGTGCCTTACGAGCGATCCGCGATGACAATGGCACGGAGTTCAAAATTCCTACTTTGAGAGTTTACGTGGTGAGGCAGTGTAGAGCACCGTTCTCTTCTCCATCGTCCCTCGTGAGAATGGCGTTGTGGAGAGAAAGAACCGTACCTTGGTTGAGATGGCGGGGCGATGCTTGATGAGTACTCTACACGCGGAAGTTTTGGGTGAGGCTATAGCCACCGCGTGCCATGTTTCCAATCGAGTTTTCTTGCACACTTGCACCGCACTTCTTATGAGTTAAGATACGGGCGAAAGCCGGTGTTTCTCATTTTCGTGTGTTTGGTTGCAAGTGTTTATATTCAAGTCAGGAACCTAGATAAGTTCGAGTCACGTTCTTGTGATGGACTTTTACGGGCTACTCGACTTCTTGGCGGGCCTATAGGGTGCAGGCTGCGAGTCTAGCAAAATGATAGAAACACGTGAGGTAACTTTCGATGAGGCGGTCAGGGACTAGGCCCGATATCTCGAGTTCACTAGAGCGATCGAGACCATCTTTGTGGATGATGAGGATGATGGAGATGAGGGTTGTCTACCCGATCCGGTCCTTCTCCACCCCTTGAGGTGCCTTCTTCCACTTGCACCTCGAGGCGATCGACCCTACCTTACGCTATTACGGAGCTAGTGGCTCTGTTCCTACCCGTCGGTAACGAGGTGAGGCCACTTCTTCATCTCATCCAGGACCTCCAAGACATATCCAAAAATCTCATCCTTCTGAGCAGATGATTGGAGATCTATTTGAGCGAGTCACACGTTCCAAGTCTGGCGTGTCGCTTTTCTATCTCCACTCTGCCTTCGTAGCTTCTTTTGAGCCCAAGGACGTTTGTCATGCTTTATCTGATGAGTCTTGGGTCAATGCTATGCATGAGGAGCTGGAGAGTTTCGAAGAAACAAGGTGCGGGCGCTTGTTGAGCCCCTCGAGATCACAATATCATTGGAACCAAATGGGTGTTCAAGAACAAGCAAAGTGAGGATGGGGTAGTCATTGAAACAAGGCTAGGCTGGTTGCAGGGGTACTCCCGGGTTGAGGGTGCGGATTTCGAGGAGACCTTTGCCCTGTAGCTCGTCTTGAGGCCATTAGAATTCGCTTGCCTTTGCGGCTTCTAAAGGTTTCAAGCTTTACCGGATGGACGTCAAGAGTGCCTTTCTCAATGGCTTCATTGAGGAAGAAGTCTATGTCGACGACCTCAGTTTCGAGAACCCCAAATACCCTAGTCATGTCTTCAAGCTTTCCAAAGCATTGTATGGACTTAAGCAAGCCCCTAGAGCTTGGTATGAGAGGCTTAAGTCCTATCTATTGAGACATGATTTTGAGATGGGTAAAGTTGACAAGACCTTGTTCATTCGCCGGGCAGCAATGACCTTCCTTCGCCCAAATTTATGTCGATGACATTATCTTTGGTGGCTCTTCTCATGCTCTAGTTTCACGGTTCTCGGATATCATGAGCACCGAGTTTGAGATGAGCATGATGGGTGAGTTGACTTTCTTCCTTGGCTTCCAAATCAAGCGAGACTCGGGAGGTACCTTCTTGCATCAAGGCAAGTACACCGTGATCTCCGAGACGTTTCGACATGAGTGATGGAAAGCGGTGTCGACTCCGATGGCTTCTACGGCCACACTTGACCCAGATGAGGGCGGCGAGCAGTTGATCAAAGAGTTGAAGTATGATTGGCTCTCTCTTGTACCTCCGCCTCGAGGCCGGACATACACTTTTACGTGTGTCTTTGTGCCCGGTTCGAGCTTCTCCTCGCGTATCTCACCGCCGAGCGGTGAAGCGCATCTTCGGTACCTTGAGCTACCATTGACTATGGTATCGGTACTCTTCCTCATCTGTCTATCCCTTAGAGCCTATTCGGATGCGAGACTTTGCGGTGTAGGATAGATAGGAAGAGCACTCGAACACTGCCGGTTCATTGGCACTTCTCTCGTTTCTTGGTCTTGAGGAAGCGGTCCGGTGTTGCAGTCCACCGCAGAGGCCGAGTGCGTTCTTGCAGCCGATTCTTTGTAGCCAAGTGCTGGATGGTCTCGACTCTGCGGGACTTTGGGTTGCTATCGATCGTGTTCCGCTCTTTTGCGATAACACGTCTGCGATTAACATTGCTAAGAACCCGTGCAGACACTCTCGGACCAAGCACATCGATATCGAATATCATTTTCTTGAGACCATGTAGAGAAGGGTGACATCGTGCTCGGTTTGTGGAGAGTGACCACCGGTTGGTGATATCTTCACCAAGCCTTTGGATAGCACGAGGTTTTCGACTCTGCGGGAGAGCTTGGGGTGGTTTGTCCTTACGGACTATTGTGAGGGAGCTTTGGGCTTTCTTGCTTTATCATATTAATTGTGTACGTATCCTTCTTGTTGCATCGCATTTTGGTGCATTGGGTTTAGTCCTTCTAGCATAGGTTAGAGTGTGTCTCTTCTTTGAGTTGCTTAGACTTCTTACTCTTATCTTGTGCTTTCGGGATATTTGTTTCTTATCTCACTAGGTTGAGCTCACTCACTTCTTTTAGGTTCTAGAGAGGTTGGGCCACCCTCGGGTGAGCAGGGTTCGTGTTTGCTCTCTAGTGTGCGTTTTCTCGACATTTGTTGTCACGGAGACATATAGGGTAGATGAGAGTCGATCGAGCCATAGTATCCTCTATATCTTATCTATGCTTTAAGGACTCACTGTTTTCTGATTTATTTGCCGACTCTTGATTTTTATTGCTTTGGTTGGGGGAGTTCATTTGGGAACTTCTAGATTTTAATTTTGACTTAAACTCAACTTGAACTAAAAGGCGCATCACATCTTGAGGGAGCTAGATTTTACGCATTGCATTACGCATTGTAATATAACCACATTGAGCCTTGATTATTATCCGGTTATGACATGCTTTCAATGCTTTACACATTGCCATGATTTGTGCTCCATTGCTAATCGATCATGACTTTATATGTGTAGTCAAGTCTTTGCCATGATAGGTTAATTAAAATGCCAAATTTGACCTAATTCATGTCTTGTTCATATTTGAGACTAGTCGACCTTGTGTTATCCTTTTATGATTCTCGCCATGTCAAATAGGTGAGTTGAGTCTTGAATCTTAGTTGAGCAATAGATTGAGCTATCTAGTTTCTTGATGACACATAAGTTAGTACAATCTATTAAAAGCAAAAAGATCTCTTTTGTGCGAAAAAACTGATCTCACCAATTCTTTCTCATGAGACGGCTTGCCATTGCACAAGGCATGAACTCAGGGGAGTTTTGGATGACCAAGATCATTTCCTTAAGCTTCTCGCTTGGAATGATCGCATAAGGCTTGAGGTCTAGCACATGACAAAATATGATTGAAAACAATCATGAGATCTCAAAAAAAAGAAATGTCAAAAGTGCTCAATTTAAAAAAAAATTCAAAGTACTTCAACAATTGTATCATTCTTGAGCGAACAAACACTCTAGTTGGCTCAACACTAGCTTCTTGATTCCATTTAGCTCATTGGCATGGCTTGCATCATTTGTGGATATCATTAGCTAGACTAAAATCTTGTTTGACTTGACTTGCTAAGCACTTCAAATTAAAAAAAATCAGATTATACCATCTGTTAGCTTAGCTTCTCTTTACATACATAGTCATGATCTTTGTAGCATACTTGTATGTTATGGCTTAGTGTAATACATTTGGTCATCTTGGATAATTCTCATGGCTCGCATACTTTGAATAATCAAATCACCATTCCATCCATCATTTTGACTTATTCTCTCTTGCATACTTGATGTGTTTATTGCCAAAGGGGAGAATAGATTGGAGAAAAGAAAATTTCTTTCGGGAACTTGCTAGAGCTTTGGAGATCAATTTGCTCTTTATTCCTTTACTCTAGTGTTTCTCTCGTCGACATGGTCATAATTTTATTTTCATTCTTTGGACCATGTCGTCTTCTACAAACTCAACTTCTTATTTCACGGTGTTTGTCAATATACTCATCAAGGGAAATTGAGAGATCATGTGGAGATGATCCCATCTTTATGATGAGTAATTGACTCTTGGTTGAAGGAAAATTGAGTTTGTTTTGGGCTTTTATTGCAAAGTCTTAATTCGGTCGAAATGAAGTGGTATGCGACTTGTCCACGCTCGTACGACCATGTAGGATGCCATCGACCACGTTTGGTCGTGGTCGAATTTCGTTCGAGGCGCACGACCACGTTGAGGTGTTCTCGGCAAAGCGGCGGTGGTCGGGCGTTACGACCACGTTGGCGCATATCGGGTGGCGACGACCATGTTGCCGAGTATCGGAAGTCACCGGACGGCGCACGACCACGTTGTGGCGTTCCGGCGGTGAGCGTGATCGGAAGTCTGGGTAGCGCACGACCACGTTGGTGGTGTCGGGTTGCGGTCGGCAGCGTCGGTGATCGAGCTTATCGACCACGTTGCGGAGCCCTCGGAAGATTTGACCGTGGTCGGCACTCGGCGCTAGGGTTTACGACCACGTTGTGGGATCGGAGCCTCGACCACGTTGGGCGGTCGGGCGGTCGACCACGTTGGGCGCTAGGGTCTTCGACCACGTTGTGTAATCAGTGCATCGACCACGTTAGCGCGGGTTTGAGCGTGGTCGGCGGTCGTGACTTGGGTCTCGACCATATTGTATCGCTAGCGGTGCGACCACGTTGGCGATCGAGCCACGACCACGTTAGCACGGGTGCGAGCGTGGTCGGTAGTCGTGGCTATGGTCTTCGATCACGTTGTGCGGTCGAGTGTTCGACCACGTTGTCGCAGATTGACCGTGGTCGTGCGGGTTCATTCAAACCGGTCGTGTGGGCTCATATGGTGTCCGATTACGGTAAGGTTTGGTCGGTTGGGTTCCTTGTGAAGTCATGGACCTTGTGGACTGGTTTGTTCACTATTTTGACAAGGTTTGGTAAAGTCTATTTTCTGTGGAAAAGACTTGAGCTCGGTTTGAGCCGCGGTTTGTGTTTTGCGGTATGGATCGGTGCTATGTGATGGTTTTGTTGTCTTTGTTGGTTGCGGGAACCGAGAGCGGTCTTGGTGAGGCTTAGGAGGTCGGGACTAGACAAGGGAGTTGTTGAGGTCCGAGCGGCGTGGAAAAGTCGAAGAGGGCGTGTCGTGCGGGTGGGGTGGCGGCATGGATAGCAAAGCGGTGGAGGAAGCTTCACGGAAGGCGGCGGAGGGGCATTTTGGAGAAATGTCAAAGGCGGGGAAGGCGCCCACCTGAAAGCTCTTGTGACCCTTTGGAGAGGCTCTGTGAGAGCTCTGTGGAGTTGGTGGCGCTAACGGGCAAGCGGTGGAGCCGTTGCACGAGAGGAGCGGGTAAAGCACCGGAGGCTGCAAAGCTTAACCACTCGGTTAGCGGGTTGTCTCGTGTGGAGACCCGTTAGTGAGACTATAAATAGAGAGGTTAGGTCTCAGGAGCAAAGTGAGGTTGTCCCCTGAGTGCTCTGAGTGTTCCTCTCTATCTTGTGTGAGTTGTCTCTGGGTAAGAGCATGGATGCTCGTGTACCTCCGATGGAGTGGCTGTAGAAACCTCCATGTGAAATAGAAAAGATTGGATTCATCTCTGTGTATCATTCCATGTTTGTGTTCTTGAGATGATTTACTTGTTGCATTTGCCCTCTCGATTTCCTTCATTTTATGTGTTTTCTTTGAGAGTTGGCTTGTATCCTTTTGCTCGAATGGGATTCATACTCTAAGACCACTTGGTCAATTCATTCCCGAGAGCAAAAATCAAGACAGAGAAATTTCTGTGTTTTCGATGCCGCTACGGTTACTTTGTCTTGAGTTCGACCGAGGCACTCTCTCCTCCTTAGCAAAGACTTTTGATTTTCTTGGTAAATTCACTTTTAAATATCTTGTTCTTGCTAGGTTTCAAGTTTCATTCGTTTTGATTCTCGGTGGCAAAGTTCTACGAGTTCTTGTCACACGATCGTGCTTTGGGCTGCTCTGCTTTCGGTCGACTATAGTATTCTTGTTCATCTTTGTCGGGCGACTATCTTCTCTGTTGTCGATTGGTTTTATTGCTTGGTGTCTTCTCTCGTTCTCGACCGAACGATCGATCGACCACTCATTGGCTTTCATTGCGGTGTCACAAAATCGGGTTTCGACCACCTAAGCCGCTCGACCACGGCTTGATCCATGTTTTCGATCGCCAACTATTGTCTTATTACGCTTTGATTTTCGACCACGGTCCGCAATCGGTCGATTTGCATTTGTCTGTTTTACGACTTTGTCTTTCGGCTGTGATTTCATTTGTCTAAGGGGGAAGAATTTTTAGGCACCATTCACCCCCCCTCTGTTGCCATTTCGGTCCTTCACGAACTACGTGACGGGTGAATGGGTGTAATCGTGGGGCAATGGGGCACAGTTATAGTTTCCTGGGCTCATTACGGTGTTAAGGGTGGCGGCTTGGGGACCAAAGGTCACCGAAGGTGAGCTGGCGGTGAGGCTTTGCAGTGGCGCAAAATGGAGCAACGGTGGTGATGGCAAAAACTACTATTATAGGCCAAGTCAACCAAAGCATAAGCATAAGTGGCTCACCGGGAACACATAGGTGAGGACGGCAATAATGACAGAGAAGGTCTGAGGTGGTCAGACGGTGATGAGGTGAGATGGCAGCGATTGGTCATATGGTGAGGACTCTTGGTAGTAGGAACGAGCTGCAATCGAGCACGACATCATGATTAGAAGGGTCAGGGGGTTGCGAAAAAGATCATGGTGGGTCTAGGGCTGACCGGAACGACTGAATCGAAGCGACGGTGAGGGTGACCGGTGCTGAGGACGACGAAGGATTCCCAGTGATTCACTGTACCAAACTCCAATTAAATGCGAGGATAACTGGAGGGAATGGAAAGGCACATGACGACACAAAGGAGAGAGCTCGAAGCTCATCGGAGTGAGTGATGGGCTTGGTGGAGCACGTTGGTGCTTCGCACCAGCGTTGGTGACGATGGTGGCATTCCAGGCTCTCTAGTGGAGGAAAGCCTTCACCAAGGGGCAAAATGGAGATGGCATGGTTCGGAGACGGCCATCCTTAACTCACCATTTAATCACCCTATTTATCCTTGAATTATGCGATAATTGTGCTTTATCATGCCATTTGGCAACCAACCCTAAAAATCCTCGAGATATTTGCAAATGTGTCGGTGGTGTAGGAAATATAATGAAATGCGTCATATTTGGTTAACAAGAGCAGAAAAAAGAACTTTCATGGAAAATTTGCCGAAATAATCAACTTAAAATGCCAAATTGGATATCACTCTGATGATCCAACTCGATGAGACGATCAAAATTCATATATGATTTTCCCAAATTGGATGTTGGACGTGAAGGTTATATATGAAGCCTAGAAAACACCAAAGCCCGGCTGAGCTGGCCTAGCGCAGGCCGGTGCGAGGAGCCTGAAACCTCCTTTTCTTCCAGTTAACTCCTGCACCATTCCATGGCACCGTCGGGCGCTCATCTCGGAATCTTCGCATCAGGCAAAGGAAACGGCCGGGTCGCTAACCTCATTTTGGCAGGAAACAAAACACAGTCATTCCTATTATCCAATCCAATCCATTCTCATAATCCAATTAACACACACAGGACAAACAACTCCATCCAACAATCCCCGAATTGCCATAACATCTGCGCATAGTCCTCTCCCCATAGGAACCACCACACAACAATGCAAACATTGTCACACCATGCAGCCCCTTTAGAACCTGCCAATTGTTCCATCCATTTGGCACTCGCAGGAAGAGCTACACGTAAAGAATCAACATCTGCAACGCACCCTACCAATTTTACCGATCGTTACAAAGACAATCTTACGCTGCCGCAATCCAATACCAATTAAGAAATGAGAGGTTCTGCAATTATATAAAATCCAGAAATGCAAGATTATATTTATGACCAACCTTCAAGTCCCCTGGTGTCTCCATTCCCTGACCTCTTTGCTGCCACCTCCGCCTCTTCTTGTTCCTCCGCACAATCGCCCTCCTTCTCATCCTCGTTGACGTGAGATGGAGGCGGCGGCAGCACGCGCGAGGCAGCGGCGCGGTCGTGGCGTCTGTATCAAAGACGGAGCGCGAGGGGACGAGGAAGCAGAACCGTGTGAGACCATCCGGAGGAGATCCTCTGAGTTGAGCTTGATGGGGGTGAACCGGACACATGGAGGATGCCCTCGACGAGGCAACCATTCATGCCGAGCACCTTAAGCTTGAAGCGGTGGTGCGCAAAGCGTCCCCATGCTGGTACTTCTTGCGGCTATGGCGGCCGAGGGTGACTGAGTTGGTCTGCATGTAGTACTGGAAGTCCTTGCCCTAAAGCTTTGCGAAGCCCACCTTCAAGCTTCGCTGGTAACCGGCCGTTACCAGCCTTATCGTTTGGTAACCGATAAAATTTTATATCAGATAAAATATTTTTGGATTCATTAAAATTCATCTAAAAATAAAAAAAATTCAAATTTCAATTCAACGTTTTAGGCCGAAAAATTTTAAAATTTCCAATAACCAACGATTACCGATCATATTGCTACAATCTGATAAATTTTTTGATCCGATACAATTTTCCCAACCTTCAGATGGGTGTCACGAGTAGGGGTGCAAATGGAGTGGATAATTTCCATCCGTCCGACCGACCGAAGGTTTACGGAACAAATACGGTAATGATAGATGGGTATCTGGCACTACCCGTATCCGACTCCGAGGAAAAATATAGATATGGGATAAGTGATATCCGTCTGTATATATCTGTATATCAAGTGATATGAGGAAGTCTATTGTGACTTTATCTAGGAACAAGATAACGGGCATGTTCTTTTCCTCCGAAGCTGGTGGCTTTTGGCTTTTGTTACAGTACCTAACTTTCAAACAGAGTATTTTCTCAAGACGGGGTCTACAAGTTAAACGATGTACACGTTAAAAGCCCAACATATGTACCATCAAAATCGCATGGCGAGTATCACTACTACAAAAGCCTAATACTAGAGCGTCAAATCACGAGACGGTTTTGTGAAACCGTCTATGATGTACACTATCACGACGGTTTTAATTTGAAGGCCGTGCGTGGTGTTTGTAGCGGGAAAAGGAGTATCACGAGGCGGTTCTTAACGTCAACCGTCTATGATATTCGATATCACGACGGTTTTATAATAAAACCGTGCGGATATTCGAATATCACGAGGCGGTTTTATTGTAAAACCGTGCGTGATATCTGAAATATCCTGACGGTTTTATTATAAACCGTGCGTGATATCGAAATATCCTGCACAGTTTTATAATAAAACCGTCTACGATATGTTTCCGCCTTGCAATTCCTTAAAATTTTATATTTTCCGCTTGACTCAAGTATGATTTAGTTTTGAGACACATTCAAGTAAAGCGGGCATAACTTTTGCATACGGTGTCCGTTTTTGCGTTTTGTACTCGTTGGAAAGCTAACGACGAGCCCGATCCAAAAACGACCAGCTTGCGCGATCGCCCTCAAGACCCCGAAAATCGGCCATCTTTGGACCTAAACCTGCATCGCAAGTTTTTGTTTCTGTTTTGCCCTTTTCTTGGTCTTCCTTTTGGAATTTAGATTTTGCTTCAACTTAAAAGTTGTAGATCTCATCGAAACCTTTCAAATGAGTATATATAAGCTATATAAAACTTTGCTATTTTATCTTTTTAGACTAGTTGTTTATATTGCAACGGTATATAAAATTTGGTGCTCTAATTCACAGACGGTTCTATATATAGAACCGTCTGTGATATTCATTCATGACAGACGGTTCTATATATAGAACCGTCTGTGATAATCTGTGGGCCCGTCAATCCTTCTCAACTCAATCCTAGCCAATAGAAATCCACCAATCCTTACCCCACGGATCATAGCTCTGCCTCTCCGTCCCCGCGCCAAAAAATTTTGCACTCCGCCTCTCCCGGCCTTGTCGTTTCTCCCTATAAATATAACCAAAACCCAGCCTTCTGTTTCTCCTCTTTGTTATCCTCCTCCTGCTGTTCTCCTCCTTGTTGTTCTTCTCCTCTTTGTTGTCCTCCTCCTTGCAGACGACGTACAAATCTACGGGAGGCAAGACACCGCAGAAGCCAACCGCAGACGCCAATCAACACCAACGATGGTGGGCGTCAAAGACATCCACTCATGCGTGCATCGAGGCTAGAAGGCATAGATGATCTTTGCTTTTTTTTTGTTCTTGTTGTGTAACCTGTTTGTTATTTTGAGATATTGTAATGGTAGGCTCTAATCTTAATAAAAATGGATGTTTTATGTTTGTGAAATGAATTGAGATGTGAATTGGATGTATATATGTACATATTGATCTGCTTGTTTCAGATGGCATGGCTAGCATTTCCTGAAGCTAGCCAATAAGCGAAATAGGTTTAGGAGTAGAAGGAATATCACGAGGCGGTTTTAGTTAATAACCGTCTGTAATATGTAAATATCACAGACGGTTCTTAACTAAAAACCGTCTGTGATATTTATAAATCACGCGACGGTTTTAACCAAGAACCGCCTCGTGATTGAGAATATCACGACGGTTCGAAAACCGTCTGTGATGACCTCGTATCATTACTGACCCATAAATTCAGACGGTTCACAAAACCGTCTGTGATGACGTTTTTGAACCGTCTGTGATGACCTTTTCTGTAGAAGTGTATCACTCTCTCCGTAATCTGTACCCTAAACAGCCAAAATTCAAAAATTTCAGCCAAAAGCCATAAGCCGCAACCGTTGCCAAACAGGCCCAACATATAGGTAGATTGTTACATCTAAACAAGCGAGAGTATTGAGTGTTCTTTTTTCAACATCTCAGTAATTAATCTCTCCATATTCGCTCTGATTGTACTATACTGTCTAATGTCCTGTGTAAAGAAGCGGATAATTTTCGTCCGACCGACCGTCTGAAAGATTATGGAACGGATACGGAATGAGGAAATAGATATCCAGCATTATCCGTGTCCGACTTCGACTCTGAGGAAAAAATATGAAATAAGATACAGAATAAACGATTTCTGTCCGTATCCGCTCTAATTACACCTCTAGTCACGAGTTCCCCATGGGAGGGAGCAGCTGTTGACGGGTTTTGACTTTGGACCGTTTGATTGTGCTAGGGCTACAGTGTGTGACTTATCAGAAATATTGGTAGGATTGCATCAACATTCGGGGAAATCTCAGGTCATTGCCCGCAGGAAATTACTAATTACTTACGCGGAGACAGTGAAATTACTGATTCACGGACGGTAGTACACAAGTGTCCCCATACTTTTTGATATGTGGATGGATGCTATGTAGGGTCTGCTACATGTTTCATATGTACTGTGGGATGCCAATTCATAGTGTCCGATATACTAACCCCATTACGACCGGGGGTTCCGGCCTCCGCGCGGTGCCACGTCCCCGGCCATGCGGCTGAGTCCCCCGCCCGCCGCGTGCCCGTGAGATTTGCGACGGTCGGGGAGCCGTTTTGCAAAAAATCTTGTGTTTTTCGAAATTACGACAGATCCTTGGTTCTATAAAAGGTCCCGCCGCTTTTTTGCCCCTCCGTTTTGTGATGGCCCCTGCGTTTTGGAAATTGCACACGGTCCCATTTTTACATCTGGTCCTCGCTTTTTTCAAAAACCCTTTACTTTTTCGAAAATCGTTTTTGCCCTGGTTTTTAATGGTCCTCGATTTTTCCAAATGACCCCTTTACCTTTTCCGAAAATACGTTTTTCCCCCGATTTTTTTAAAAACTCCTCACGAATTATCGTCTCATTTATTTTTGTACGTACATTGGCTGACGCGGCGTGGCGCCGCGCCCATACTTCTAGTACTTATTGATACGTGGATGGATGCTATGGTGCGTGACTTACGAAAGAAATATTGGTCTTCCGTTAAAAAAAGTGGAAATAAATATTGGTCTGGAATGCAACAAGATATGCACAAATCTCGAGTTGTTGCCTCTCTAGGATATTACATTTCTGGGGATTAGAAATAGGAAGTGACTATTATCAAGGTGACTGAAATTTTTTTTGTCTCTCAGTCACTTGAAGTTGAACTCTCAATCAACTAAAATTGCAGTTGTTCTTTTTAGAGGAGATGTAATTTTAATTGATTGAGAGTACAACTAAGTGTAAATTTAGTTGTACTCTGAATCACCTGAAGTTGCAGTTTTTTTTAGGGGGCTATAATTTTAGTTGATTGAGAGTATAACTTCAAGTGACTTAGAGACAAAAAAATTTCAGTCGTTTTGATAATAGCAAAAACCGTTAGAAATATTGGTGTATGGTTCGTAGTCATGTTTGAGACAACTTCTGGTATACAGAAGATGACAGCTGACAAATGTCTGCACGATGCCAGCTTAGAGCATCTGGTACTCTTCTCATGTGTCGATAGCTGGCATCACAAAAATGTCCCGTGTGATGCCAGTATATAGTTTGTTTTGGCATATTTTCCATATGTGGATGGATGACACGTGACGACACATGAAGGTCCTATCATAAAACTTTTAATATACAAACAGTTGTTATGGCATAAGCGCCTAACGTACATTTTTTGCACACCAAATAACTATAGACGGATAAATCTTACCTGTTTCTGATATGTCTATCTATAACTCATGCGAGGAGAGAATTATAACAGACCACAAGCCAATATTTCTACAAATTTGAAAACCAAAATCTCTTTTTTTGCACTCCACAAAAAGTTACTATTTTGTGGTAACTCAACTGAACTTTATGCTATTTATCTGCTTTTCTGATTTCTCCTATCAAAATTCATTTCTGTAAAAACACAACAAAATAAAATTCCAATGCCCTGAGTCAGGATAGCCCAGCTATCGCTGCTCCGGCCCGTGCTCTTAGCTGGTCCAATCTGCAATAGCCCAACTTGATAGTACCCTCGACCCATATTGCTCCTGTCTCAAGCCAATTCAGCCCATGGCCTTTTCCCGCCCATACCCTTGTCCCAATACAAGGGCCATCCTAGCCTTGCACCTCCTTCATCTCCATCACCGCGCCACAGCTCAGGGTCTGTTCATAATTTTTTTAAATAATCTATTTTTTATTCAAAATAATAGAAATATACTTCTATGAAAATTTTTTACAAGAATGACCTCCAGTCGCCCACCCATTAGGCAACTGGAACATGTTGCCCAACAGCCGTACGACACGCAAGCAGTCCGTAGACCATTGGACGATATAATTACGATCGCCGAAGCGATCAAAGCGATCGGGACCGATCAACTGTTGAGTGACTGCATGTTCCAGTCGCCACACTATTCGGCGACTAGACTCGCATATAAATCGGCCGCTCGGCCGAACCCCTGGCCATTGCATCCGCCGACACTGCGCCGCACTAAGAAAGAGAAAAGAGAAGGGAAGAAAGAAGAGAGGAGGAGAGGGAAGAAAAGGAGAGTAGATGAGAGGAGAGGGAGAGGGAGAGGAAGGAGAAGATCCACTACTTTTGTGAGATAAAAATTTTTGTCTGTTGTGGTTGACAGCCCTTGGTTAACAGTTCGCCGTCGGCGCCAATTCCTCTCATGGCTCTCTCCCCTTTCCCCCTCTACTTGCTCACCTAATTTGATTTTGTGATTTACTGTGGCCTGTTCATGTTTATGTTTGTTATGCACTTTTGATTCTGCCTTACCAAGAGTAGTATCCTGTGGTAGCTATGGTGGGGCCTGATTTTGGATTATTATTTTAGAAAACTACTGAATACTCGTATAAACAGCTAAAACCTTCATTGGTTTCCGTAGCATCTAATCCGAAGACAGTCATGAATTCATGATTTATATAGCATCGCGCAAGCTTGTATTATTTTATCCATAATCACTCTAATTCTTATAGCACACGGATCTTCACATTTCCCTAGGTGCTATGCCCAAATAAGAGTACATAACTTTTACCCTATCTCAGTATATTATATCTCCACCCAGCTACTCTCAATCGGCAGCTTGGGGCAGATCTGACCCTCACCCAGGCCCACCGAAAGCCTCATAACTGGTGGTTGGGCCAATTCGTTCACCCATACCCAACACTCCACTGCGTAATATATCGCATTTACGCACCCGCTTACGTATCGACCGATCCCGGTTCTTACGATCGGCATTCCCCACTTTTGGCCTATATACCAGTTCTGGATTCTTGCGGTTGAGGATTTAATGGTTGATACGGATAATACGGTCTATGCATGAGTGAAGTCTGTAATTCTTTATATTTTATTCTTATGCAGAGGTCCCTACCTGCCTCTCTGTTGTCTGCTAAGGCAACCTCTGCTCACATTCTTAATTAACCTGATTGGTCAACTGCTCCATCAATTAACGGCTATCTCTTTTCTTTTTCATATCCCTTCTTCGATTTAAAATATTTTTCATTTTCATGCAGAGTGATATAAGTTTAATAAGAAAAAACTTGTTTTTACTAAATATACCATGTACAATTGTTCAAAGGGATGCTTACCTGAGTCTAGATGAAAGCTCTGGGTCCCAGTGTCACTCTGAACTAGGGGTGCAATCGGAGCGGATACGGACGGATATCGCTTATCCTGTATACTATTTCATATTTTTTCTTCGGAGTCAGAGTCAGATACAGATAATGCTGGATATCTATTTCTCCAATCCGTATCTGTTCCATAATCTTTTGGATGGTCGGTCGGATGAAAATTATCCGCTTCTTTGCACAGGACATTGGACAGTATGGTACAATCAGAGCGAACATGGATAGATTAATTACTGAGATGTTGAAGAAAGAACACTCAGTATTCTAGCTTGTTTAGATGTGACAATCTGCCTATATATTATTTTGTTCCTAGGTGAAGTCACAACAGACTTCCTCATATCACTTGACATACGGATATATACGGACGAATATCACTTATCCCATATCATATTCCATATTTTTTCCTCGGAGTCAGGCACAGGTAGTGCCGGATACCCATCTACCCCTTCTGTATTCGTTCTGCATACCTTCGATCGGTCGGACGGACGGAAATTATTCACTCCCGTTCCCTCTCCTAGAATTAGTATATGTGTTGTAATTTAGGCTACCGGTGCCAAAGAAATTAATACGCGGTAAATAAATGGAGGAAATTATGCTATAACATCCTAACTGACTCCTAGATTTTATTGCAGCTAATTGTGGATTTTTATGGCTCAACTGCTATTTTAACGGTCACATTAAAATTTAATTACTGCACAAAATTTTAATTAACCACATATAGTTTTCAATAGTTTTATGGCCATTAATCTATTCTTATAATCTTTATTAATTATTTGTGGATTACTATCATTTTTATGGGGCTAACAGAATTTACCTGAGCATTTGCGTATGCACAAAATGACCCATATGGTAATACATCAATTAAATCCTTACACGCACAATTTCAACTACTGACCTTGCTTAATTAGTTGGTATTAATTATTGATGTGGATCAGTGAGGTTTTTATTATCTAACATGTCCTAAAATTTTAGGGTTAAGGAATCGTGAAGGATTTTCGCTTTCCCTCTCTCTTCTCTTCTTTCCTCTCTTTCTCTCCCCTCTTTCATTTTCCTCTTTCGTTTCTCTTTTCTCCCCACCTCCTTTTCTTTTCTTTGGCTGAGGCTGGCCGTTCGGCCTCATCCCCTTCTCCCATTTTCTGTCTCTCGGTTCCTCCTCCCATCCCAATCTGGATCTGACGCCTCCTCCTCCCACACCACCGGCTCCTGGCACCATGCGTCGTCCCAGCCCTCGTCCTCGGCGCCATCGCCTTCGGCTCAGAGCTCCTTGCTCCCCCACTACTCCTCGGGCTCGCCCTCGGCTCACTACGCTGCCGCCTTCCCTCGGCTCCTGGGCGTCGCCACCTCTGGCTCCTCTCTCAGCCCTCTACGCCGCCGCCTCGGTTCCTCTCTATGCCAACCTCATAGGCTCCCTTGGCCTAACCCACATGCGCCTCCCAATGGTAACCCTAGGGGGGATATTTACTTGGCTTGGTTGAGAATTGGTCTTCGGTATATTTTCTGGTTTGTTTTACTGTTGAATGATGATCCTATAGTTGTAAGAGGTGTCGAATGTACTTGTGTATGTATAAAGTGATTCCCCTCCTGTAATTTAATTCCTCTGTTATAAACTATGCACTAATGAAAACAGACTGTTCAGTTTTGGTTTGTAATAAAAGATACAACTTACGTTTATTTATTCGGTTGCATGAATTCAATTTGAACACCCCGTGTGATAATCTAAACTATAGTGTTTGATTACTAACGTTAATTCGATCGCTTAATTATTATTAGTATTATTATTATTATTTGTGAGACCATGTGGAGGTCACCCCATGGTTGTGATGAGTAATTGACTCTTGGTCTAGAAAGATTGAGTTTGGTTTTTGAGGTTTGAGCTGACTCTGCAAAGTCGTAAGCCTTAAGAATTGTCAGCAGACTACTTACGACTACGTTGTCCATGGTCGGAACCTAGTAGATACGCCGAGTGGTGGAAGGCTTTACAACCACATTGGTCATGATCGAAGCTACACGCACTATTTACGACCACGTCGGGGCGTTTACGACCACTCTGGCCATGGTCGAAGGCCACCGAGAAAGCTTACGACTACTTCGTCTCTAGTCGGAAGCCATCTAGACCACTTACGACCACACTGTCAGCGGTCGAAAGCCGGAAAACAAGTGTACGACCACTTTGGCCGTGGTCGGAAGGCTTTGCGACCATGTTGGTCGTGGTCGAAAGCCGTGTGCTCTATTTACGACCACATTGTGACGTATATGACCACTTTGGGCGTGGTCGAAGGTCACCCGAGAGGTTTATGACCACTCTGGGCGTGGTCGAAGGGGACCAGAAGGGAGTACGACCGGTTTGGCTAAGGTCGGAAGTCAGCCAAGCTGTTTACGACCACTTTGGCCATGGTCGAAAGAGACTACGACCACATTGGCCGTGGTCGGAGGTCGCCAGACAGCTTACGATCACGTTAGTACGAGAGGAAGTCGGAGGTCTAGGCTTCGACTGCTGCGGTCGATAGTCGGCAGACCTGGACTACAACCATGTGGAAAGTCGGCGGACTTCGACCACGTTGTGAGGCGGTCTAACGTGGTCGATAACAGTCGGCTGTGGTCGCAGCTCTTCGAGATTGGTCGGTTTCGATCAATTGGGGACTTAAGCGGTCGGAGGTGCTCGGACACGCTCGGTTGTGATCAGAAGCGGTCGTACGAGCTCGGAGCGCGGTCGGATGTGGTCAAACGTGGTCGGAAGGGTTTCGACCACGATGAAACAAGTTATGCGTGGTTGGAATGGTTTCGACCACGGTAAATCTTCTTGTGCATGGTCTCAAGAGCATCGACCATGGTGAAACTTCGGTGCACGTGGTGCGAGCAGGGTTCGACCACGGTGGAAAGCGATGAACATGGTCGGAAGGTGGTTCGATCATGCGATAGCGGTCATAGCTTCGTTAACCGATCGTATGGTCTCTAGAAGCGGTCGCAAGACACTGGAAGTGGTCATAACGATGTGGGTTGAGGTCGTAGGCTTTAAGCGTTGCATGTCCTATGAGTTCGACCGATCGTAAGTCGTTGCGACCAGGTAAGCGGTAGTCGAGCCACCGGAAGTGGTAGTCGAGTCATTGGAAGAAATGGTCGTAACAAGCTAGCGATGGTCGTGGCTTGTGTTGCGCATGGTCGTAACGAGCTTTGGAGCGGTCGTGACGATATCTTTGTGTGGTCAAGGTTGGAAAGTCTTGAGGGCTTCGACCACTTCTTGAATTGTGCATTCAGTGGTCGTATGTGGTTTACGACCAGTGCATTTGTGCAATCGGGATCGTGATTGATTGTGCCGAATGATGGTCTACTTGTTTTGGCGGTGCTATGTGACGGTTTGCTTGTCTGTGTGGCTACAGGACTTTGGAGCTATTTCATGGTGAGCGTGGAAGGACCGGACTAGGCACGTGGAGGTGTTGAGGTCCAGACGGTTGGAGACGCCGAAGATGATCGAGGCTGGTGAGGTGGTTGTGAGCCGAGGAGATGAGGAGCCGGAGCTGGAGTGCCGGATGATCTTGGAGACAAGTCTTGGTGAGGCTTGGAGTGGTCGGGACTAGACATGGGAGATGTTGAGGTCCGAATGGTGGGTGAAGCCAAAGACTTGGGGCTCAAGGTGGTGATGAAGAACCGAGTGGAGATGCTGGTGTGGTCGTGTGCGACGAAACGAATCGGGACTAGGCTCGGGGAGGAGTCGAGGTCCGATGGTCGTGGTGCCGATTGCGGTTGTGCGAAGGCGAGGAAGCTTCAGGAAGGCGCCAAGTGGCATTTTGGAGAAATGCTCAAAGCTGCAAAGGGAAGCTGTGTCTCTGTGAAAGCACATGAGTTGTTGGCGCTAACGGGAAAAGCAATGGAGCCGTTGGGATTAACGGGTAAAGCACTGAAAGCTCATTCTCGCTAAGTGGGTAAAGTGAGTGGTAAAACCCGGTGGTAGTTGGGGTTTACGGGTTATCCCCAGTGTGGACTAATGGATGGATCCATTAGGGTTAGTCTCGGGTGTGAGGCTATAAAAGGGAGAGGGGAGGCAAGTGTTGATTTTGAGTTGGCCGGCTGGGCCTTGGAGGCAGCCGCCTCTCCCTCCCATGGGAGTTTGTGTGCGTGTGTTCGCTCTAGGGTTAGAGCTTGTCCTCCCGAGGGGAGTGGCTGTTGAGAGTGAGCCTGTACGGGAGAAGCAAGCAGGGTGTGTGCTTGAGCTCCTGCGTATATGTTCTTTCCATTATCCAATTGCGTATGGGGACTCCTTTTCTAATCATTCATCTCTCCGCGTCTATTTGAGTTGTGTTGTCTATTTATTGTTTGGATGACTTGATTGCGGTTTCTCCGTTCGTCCTCTTCTTTGTGTTCTTGGCTATTTCTTGTTCTTGGTTTGATCTCGTTGATTGCTCGAAATCGCGGTGACATGTGGGATTGTGCACCAACCTAACTTGGCTAGCTTTGACCCATGAGCGATTCTAATCAACGATTTCGATTCATGAACTTCGGTTCTTGTCCTCGACCAAATCGCAAAGGTCTCAATCGGTCGATAAGATTTCAATTCAAGTTGGAGTATCCTCTTGAGACCTTAAGAAATGTCGTACAAAGTTTCTTGGCCGACGAACTCTTAATCGAAAGTTATTTGAAGTCCGGTTCTTGCGGTCGTGAGCCTTCGCTTTCTCTGTTTTTGGCCAAGACTGTTGTATTTCATTTGTCGGTCTATTTTCTTGGTCTTGATGGAGCTTGCTTTTCGGTGAGTCGTCGATCGACCACCGGTTGGCTTTCGACCACCTTGTTTCAGCATGACTTCTACTCGGTCGGTCCGACCACTGAGAACACTTGACCGGTCGGACTTCTTCGCCAAAGACTTGTTTCATTTATCTCTCCGGTTTTCCGGTGAGCATTCAATCTTTGTCTTCATAGCTCTCTAGCTATTGGAGAAGAAGGATTGTGTGAATTCTTAGGGAGTTTTTAAGGCACCATTCACCCCCCCTCTGGTTGCCTTTTCGGTCCTACATTATTATTATTATTGATTACGCTGATTAAGTTAGTTAGAAAACGTGGGGCAATACATTAGAATAGCTTGCTTATTATGTCAGAGAATTTGGGATTATGATTCAGGGTAGGAGTACTTCTGACTATTGACTTGTTTTGGGATAATGATTCTTGGTAGGATTACTTCTGGGTAGGGGCATTAGCATGCTGAAAGCTAGGTCAAATGGAGATTGGAGGCAACTATTGATCACACTGGACAAGTAGCTGGCACTTAGTACCCTTTTTAAATTTTTTCTGTTCTTGTTAGGTTGCAAAATTGACTTGGTCGATTCTGGAATGTCGAGGACTACTGGTGTATTTCTTGGTCCATTGATCAGGGACACCTGCCGAGTAATAAACCTTCAAATTCTTAGATAGGTTTTGTTTCAATCCTGCCAATAGTTTGGTAATATTTTGCAAAGGGATACAGGGAATTTTGCAATCGTAATTTACAAGTTTGTTACTACTAAATTGAGGCCCATATGTAGGATTCAATTCCAGAAAGAGTGGTAATCTTTTGGTGAATAAAAGTATGCCAATGCTCTTTTCATGAATAACATGGTTCCGTTCTGTTGCAAACGCACAGGCGCAAGGGGTATAGTAGTTGCCGGGGGTAATCTCTCTACTACGAGCGGTAAGCTTCAACAAACCAAGCAGAAATACTCAACTGATAAATACTTGGAAACGCAATGTGAGACGTGTCACTCCCTAAAAAAGTGTGATATCTTGCAATGACATTGAAGAACCAGGAATATGTTCTCACCTCTGGTATAATTTGGAAACATAAAACTTGATGTTTCGACAACAATGATTTTAGAAAAAAACTGTTGGCATCTTCAAGATCTTTGGATCTTGCACTAGGCTAGCTTGACTAAATCAGATATTTTGGATCAGGTTAGTATAGCATGTACAATTCAGGCTTACTATTGTTGAACTTGCTTCTACCATCCCTATTTTATAAACCCTTGTGTATATTTGAGTGAGGTAGACTTAGAGAGCTTCGAATGTGATAAAGATGGAGTGAACCGACAGTACCAGCGGTACTATATGGTAAAATTCCGCTTTGCTGAACATACGCCGTAGGCAAGCATTCCACCACCGGTAGTGGAACGTCATGTCGTCACCATATTTTTCCTTTTTTACAGATCAACGTGAGAATTTTCGTGTAGTCTATAGTTAGTATAGATATAGATTTTAGCCACAACTTAGTACTCTTGTACATCATGCTCGTCGAGAATTCCTTGCTAAGGTGATTGGTAGCTGGATGATGAGCAGAAAACTGGACGAGCTGTCAACTAAACCGGAATTATTTTATGAGGGTGGTGCAACCATATCATCACGTACGTTTTAGCTAACGTATATATGATTTAACTTAAATTAGAAGCTCTGACTTTTGGGTGGATGGAACCTTTCGTCTACCAGATGCTTTTGTTTAAAAACAAAATCAGCACACGATATATACATGTTTGAAGTGTAACGTCCCCATTTTTGGGAACAGGGACGTTTTACCATCCACAACAGCCCAGGAGTTCAGTTGCGGATCCAAAGTAAATCATACCTGCTTACGAACATTTAAAAGAAGTTAATTTGATTGAAATAAGACCTAATGGTCAATTTGTAATGACAATACGGGCGTCCAAGCCCAAAACTGAACTTACATACAGAAGAGCCGAAGAAAACTCCACAGGAACGTTTGAGTGCGGACGTAACCCTAATACGCAATCTTGATCTGCCTTCTTTTCTTCCAATATCTGAAATTATGCAAGCCTGAGTACTCCGACCCCGTACTCAGCAAATCACATGGGAAAATACTATATATCTACATGCCAGGATATTCAAAGATGGATGTATAGGGGTTCATTATGTTTGGTGGATGCAGTTTTATTTGCAAACAAGCAAAGTTAAAACATTTTCTCCTTAAGATCAGGGGGTTTATCAAACAAAGTTCATCATTATCCAAATTAACATCCACAAACTCTACTTATGCCTCATTGTTGGAATCACCCAATTAACACAGCTTCATTAACCGGAAGCACGGCGTATTCGAATACCATTATTTCACTCTGCAGAGCTGCCCTGCTTTACCCACAAGATCTCTTAGTACCACGTCTGGTCTTCAGAAAACAAGGCTTTTCACTGCTCAATTCTTTCTATAGCCTCCACCTAGTAGGCCTCCCAATAAGCTCAGGCAACTCCTGACTTATCTTAGCCTACTATTGTGCGGCTCACATAACACATAATCGAAACTCAATTCGATTGATCAGATTGTTCACATAAATTAACCAACCTCCATACGTACCTTAACCCCTTCCGTATGGACTCGCTTTTCACCTTCCTCTGCGACTTTGTAGAGGTTCAATCGAATTTGAGCGATTACTAAACCAGGGTTGACGTGTCAACACTTGTGGTTGGGCGATCACTATGTTCTTTACTTGGCACAAGGTTCTTGTCCTTACATTTTCCCACTTATGCACCAACCCCAAACTTCTGCTGAGCTCAATGACTCCACCCACCGCCAAACCAAACAGCCTCCATCCTGGGGTAGAGCGGTAGGCCCAGTCCGGATAATCGGAGTCCCACCAGCCTCTCTACCCTAAGTCCAATCCTAGGGTTTGGTCGTGGGCTTGGATCACAAGGTGATGACCCACATTCGACCCTCCCCTAGTTCTCCCAATGATAGAGTCGTGGGCTAGGATCACATCGTGATGACCCCACATTCGACTCCTATCTCGGGTTCTACCAAAGCGAGCCAGTGGGCTTGGATCACCGTGATGACCCCACATTCGACTCCTACTTTGATGTATATTTTCCAACTCTCTGGCTAGCGACCAAAGTCATAGTAGTACAAAATGTCATGTGATATGTTCTATATTTCTTAATACTGTAAATCATTATTTACTAAGGTTGTCAAGGTGAATATGGCCATCAAGTAAGGCAGGGCATTTATCGGTGGTAGGAATAACTAAGTATCATGCCATTCTAAACATTTTAGTTTAAGCAATTAACATTTTACAACTAACCATAATGCAAATATTTACTAAATCTTGTAATTTCATGGGATTCAATATGATCAAAAACTTATGACTTGCCTCCTACATTACTCTTGATCTTCTTGACCGGTTTCAATCATCTTCGTTTGCCCTTGCGTTCTTGATTGACCAAATCACTTGGTCCGTTTACTAGCGGAAAACGAACACATGCACAATTCACGCTGCGAGATGCAAGCTGGGAACAAAATACAAATAAACAACAAAAAGGCATAAAGAGGGATGATGAGGTGATTAAGGTTTAAGTAACAAATGATATGACTCAATGTAACTAAGACTAGGATTTATGGATTCGAAACGGCCGATGTTGTATATGTGACGGATGAATTTTTGGCGAATGGTCAAGATGTGGACGGCGTCGATTTTAAGAATAAGATATTCGTCGAGGTTGTTTAGGTTTTCCTAGTATGGTTTTGGGCTGGTTACTTAACCTTACACTCGACTTTTGTTGATTTCCAACCGTCTACCGTTGCGATACGACCAATTATATACACGCACAATTATTGGCGAACGTTAATCCTAATCGATCTCTTGAATGCCATTATGCCAGTCTAATTCCTCACATGGGTGTATGTATATATATTCATCTTTCTAATTCATTTTAGGAATTAGGGTCACTTAACTAAATTCTTTCTTTTTGGTATTGATTCTTTCTTGAAATCGATGCAGCGTGCGACTAATTCTCTATACTAGTGACATTACCTTCTTAAATGAATTTAGTTAAATTACACTAAGCGTCTTCGTATGATCTCCAAGTTTTATTTTAATTCACTGCGAATTGTTAAGATCTATGCTTTTAGGTTATTATACACAAGATATTCGATCGCATGATTTTATAACCTCATGTAATCCTGTGAATTTGGGGTATGTTATTCTAACTGCTTCTAATAATTTGGCTCCTTCTAATGGGTATTAATTTAGAATGAGATTCTTAATTTATTCTGATAATTACAAATACTTCTTAGTGACGTTTCTACCATTTATAATTGATCAATAAGGATTGTTTGGGCACTTAACTGCGTGATAGAGCAAATTAAAGGACATTCTAACAATTTACTTCACCTCCCGCCCTCTAATTTATGAATACTAGACACAAAATATTTACTAGCGAGGTTCTTAGTAATTTCATACGCTAGCCGTGGTTGCAACAATAATGTACTAATTTAATCGGTACGCCATATACTTTAGTCTATTAATGGTAACTTATTTATTCAAGCATTATAATTACTGACTAGTAACATTCTACTGTTTAGATGGACCTAATTAGATTATCTGGGTATTTAAATCCACAACAAAATAGTCTTAGACTGCAGTCTTTTAATTCAATCCTTTCGCGTATGGGTTTAATCGGCGTATATACTTTACATCGTCGGACTACAATTAGTTGGTTCTAATGTTCAGAAGTAACCAAAGTAGATTTCTATAATTTAACTATTACTAACCACACTGTTTAGGTAATTACATATGTTGATGAGCGGTCTAAATAACAATCCACGGTTTCGAATATATACTCAGACCAATTTTAATAAATGGACATGCCTAGTTTATTTATAAGCTTACGAATATTTATTATTACAGTTCTACCAGTTTATAATATTAACAAAGTTTAGCAGATATTTAATTATGAACTCTAATAATTACGTAGCAGTTTTAATCTACATACGGCCTTTACTTAAGCTTCAGTTTTCACTAATACCGATTAATGATATTTTATAATTTTAACTCGATTAACCTAATGGTATGAGTTCACAATTTACTAAGACAAATTTTTCTTACACGCTTCTCTCTCTCTTCCTTCTCTCTCTTTCTCTTTTCCTTTTCTTTTCTCTTTTCCTTCCTTTCTTTTCTTTCTCCCACCACTGCTACTGCCTCTTTAACTCCCCAGGCGCCTCCCTCTCTCTCGGCTCCTCCCCGATCCCCTTTTCTCCACGCCGGATCCACCCCCGCCTCGGCTCCCTCAGCGTCGCCTCCCCAGCTTCTTCTTCCGGTGCAGCGCGCTCTCTCTTCCTACCCGGTTCTTCCGCCTCCACTCGGCTCTCACTCGGCTCGCCGCCTACACCTTCTTGGCGCCGCCCGGCCCGCCGACGCTTCTTCTTGCGCCTCCGGCCTCGGCACGCGCCGTGCCGCGCCGTCGGCCCTACGCCGCCGCCCGGATCCGTGGCCTCGGCCGGATCGGCGCCTCCTCGGATCCGACCGGTTTGATGAGGTCGATTTATTTGCTACTTTGCTTTGGGGTTATAACGGTTTTGCTCGGATGATCTTAGGTTTGGAGGCGGGTACGCTGCCTTGCGGGCACAACCGTAGCGCCGCCCGTGCACGGGAGTCTTGCGGTGGTGGCTACGGTTGTGGTGGACGTGGTGGTAGCGCCGCACGACCTCGTGGTGAGCTCCCCTATCTTCTACCTCCATGGTTCTTCTCTATGGGGATATATGATCGCTAGTGGTGGTTTACTAAATCTAATAAGCTAGACTCGTTGTTTAAGAAAAGCATGCTATTATTGTGAGCTATCTGTGGGTCACCTGTGCGGGTGGCTGTGGTTTTGCTTCGGGAAGAACTCGGGTGGCTTGGGGGTCGTCCTCTGGCTTGCGGTTGTCGCTCTGGTGCTGCCTCCGGCCGTCGCTGCTGCCGACGCCTGTCTGTTGCCGCCCTGCTCCTGGCCGCCCACCGGTCTTGTGTGCCTCGATCGCCCTTTGCCCGGCTTGCATCCGCTCTGTGGGCTTGGTTGGGGAATGGATGTGGATGATCCGTGATGTCGTGTTGGTTTTCGCCTCTCCTCGGGTTTGCTATGCCAAGCAACGTGCTTGATATTCTTGAGGTGCTAGATATTTCTTGGGATGCTTGATATTTGGTGGCCAAATGGGGTTTGGCTTCTCCCTTGGCTTCTTTGGTGGTTATGCTCGTGGTCATGCATGACTCTCTCTGAGCGTGGGGTAGCCACTATGACTATAGTGATTCTAGTCCTTGGTTGCTATGTGGGCTTTAAAATGTGAGGGTTTACGCGGGTTGGTCTCTAAAATAAAACAGGTTTGTTTATGCCGAGTGATGACTCTACGGTTGTGAGAGGTGCCGACTGGCCCCGGACAGTCAGGTATCTCCGTGAACGGATTACCCTGCCCGAAACTAACCTCTAGGGTTCTGACGGCAATTTCTATCTTCTTTCCTTTGTTTATTTCTATTCATTCTTTTGTTCGGTCTTTTTCGGTATTGCAATAATGATTTACCTGCAATTAAACTATCGGTATGGCGGTGATTCGACGACAGATTCTAATGTATGAAATGGCATGGCTGTAATTTGATTTTCTCTTAATATTGATGTATGCCACAATTGTAATTTATCTAAATGTAATTTTATTACGAGTTAATCCGGATGTAATTGAATATGTATGAGATGGCATTCTTGTAAATTAAATCATGTATTTACGATTGAATACATTGTATTACAATTGTTTAATTTTGGAATAGTTATTCGGTTGCGACCTGAATTTGTATATTTATTGTAATTCGGATTGTCGCTATTATGCAATGCAAATTGTAATATCTTTATTTGACTTAAAACCAGTTCTAATTGTCTCAATTGATGTAATTGATTTTACGGATATTCATTGTAATCAATTCTTGTTGTATGACGGACTGTTTATATATTTAATTTAGTTGAATTACAAATTGTTTATCGTTCAAGTTTATTTATGCAACTGCGTAGAAAAATTTTAAATTCCTCCGTATTTTAGCTCATTAGTTGCCTAATTAATCATGATTAACATCGTAACTCATTGCTTAAGGTTAATTAACAATGTGGGTCGTTACATACTTCCCTCCTTAAAAATCATTTCGTCCTCGAAATCGAAGCTTAGGGAGGTTGTGGTCGATCTCTTATCGCTCCCTCTCACGAAACGTACTTTAAGCTAGTCCTATTTATTCTGTCCATTTGGCAGATGTACTGCCTATGCGGGTAGCGCTCGCCTACTATTCCTGCATTAAAGTTGCAATTTAATAACCAGTTTAAGGTTGTTGACTATTGTCACTAGAGGTTGGGAGCACTAGGATTAAGATTATAACTCGTATTGCAGTAGGGATAATCGTTTAATTTATTCTAAGGTGTTGCCCCTTCCCTCCTTAATCCTTTAGTTAATCCTTGATTCTATTGTCTTTGGTTCTTTCAGCGGTTCTATATGTCTTGTTCTTGTCTATCCTTAATTCAGGTCTTTTCCACAACAAATCTGACTTCTTTCATCTTTGGATAAGGCTTCTTTCATAGTGGACAAGGTCTCGACAAAATGGATAGTCCGTTCGATTTATGTTTTCCATACATTACACGAGTAAACCTTTAGCTTATGCGGTGATACTATTTGTTTGTAGCTAAAACTTAAGAATCGATTCAGTAACATTTTGGGCTTAGCAAAGGAAAGAAAAGGCAACAGAGATAAGAGCAAGAAGTAGGAAGGAATTAAATGTTTTCCGATCACTTCCGAAATATTGTTTCTCGCTTTCTATATACTTACATATCTTCTGACATTTCTTACTAATGTTGGAATTAATTCACCCCTACATTATTTTTACTTCCCATTTAAAATCTAATACCACACTATTAACTCCTTCTAGTATTCAAACATAATCTCACTAATACCTTCGGTTATTCATATCCTATATAAATTCTAGCTTTAATCATAACTATAAATCCCATATCAAATCTGTTATATCCTTATTTTAATTCCACCGATATCATTCGTATTCATGATTCCTAAAAATCCAATATTTTCATTATCACTTATAATCTCCAGCTGCTCATCCAATAATCTACTAAACTTCTTACTATCTACTTCTCAATTAATTCATCACTCTACAAATCCACCAAGGATAAAATCTCTGATCAGAATTATAATCCAATAATTACTATTATTAAAATCCACCAAGGGTAACACCGCTTACTCAAGCCTAAAATCTAATTATCATTACCATATTTTCTTATTACCACGACCCAGTTTATTCATTTATGTAACTAATTCCATCCAACAAGCTTCATTATTGTACCCACCATCAATAGCTTTGATCACTATTGTCTCATGCTTTAATCCCTTATGGATTATCTACTTCTTTCTTGAAACTTTTATGGTTACCATCCTATTCATTTGTTGTAATCAGAAATTTACACTTAATTCCTTCTGAGACTGGCTTAATAGATAAGAAGAGAACAGAACAGAATAGGTAAGAACCAAGACGAAATGGGATAGAAGCAGAGCTTTTAATATACTTTTTATTTAAAATCAGAATTTTAGTTTTGCACAAATTGCTTTGCATGGCAGCCTACAGGCTAATAGTGCAATTTGGCTATTAATACAATGAGAAAACTTCGTCTACTCAAATGGTCTTTACCCGTTATATCAAGGGAATCAAACGGGCATTATGTACTGACTATTCGAACGGTGACCTCAACCTTTCAAAAGGAAAAGTTTTGGTCAGGGCACTCGTGCTATCTTCTTAACACCGTCCTTAGTACTTCCACTAAAGTTAGCTTTCGTTTCATTTGGACAAGACTTACAGTAAGAAGTTAGTCTAAACGACTACTCGTATTTTTGAAATTTTGACAAATTCAAAACAAAACTTTTAATGCATGTCTAAGAAAGATAAAGGAGACATAGGAGAATGAGGCGACAATATTACTTATGCTTTTGTAATTCTTTTGTATTAGAAATTAAGATTTTGTAGAATCGTATCCTCACCGAAACCAAACTTATACTTAGGGTTACAACCTACAGTCAAACAAGCTCTGATACCACTTTGTAACGTCCCCATTTTTGGGAACAGGGACGTTTTACCATCCACAACAGCCCAGGAGTTCAGTTGCGGATCCAAAGTATATCATACCTGCTTACGAACATTTAAAAGAAGTTAATTTGATTGAAATAAGACCTAATGGTCAATTTGTAATGACAATACGGGCGTCCAAGCCCAAAACTGAACTTACATACGTAAGAGTCAAGAAAACTCCACAGAACGTTTGAGTGCGGACGTAACCCTAATACGCAATCTTGATCCGCCTTCTTTTCTTCCAATATCGAATTATGCAAGTCTGAGTACTCCGACCCCGTACTCAGCAAATCACATGGGAAAATACTATATATCTACATGCCAGGATATTCAAAGATGGATGTATAGGGGTTCATTATGTTTGGTGGATGCAGTTTTATTTGCAAACAAGCAAAGTTAAAACATTTTCTCCTTAAGATCAGGGGGTTTATCAAACAAAGTTCATCATTATCCAAATTAACATCCACAAACTCTACTTATGCCTCATTTTGGAATCACCCAATTAACACAGCTTCATTAACCGAAGCACGGCGATTCGAATACCATTATTTCACTCTGCAGAGTCGCCGCTTTACCCACAAGATCTCTTAGTACCACGTCGGTCTTCGAAAACAAGGTTTTTCACGCTCAATTCTTTCTATAGCCTCCACCTAGTAGGCCTCCCAATAAGCTCAGGCAACTCCTGACTTATCTTAGCCTACTATTATGCGGCTCACATAACACATAATCGAAACTCAATTCGATTGATCAGATTGTTCACATAAATTAACCAACCTCCATACGACCCGCTTAACCCCTTCCGTATGGACTCGCTTTTGACCTTCCTCTGCTGACTTTGTAGAGGTTCAATCGAATTTGAGCAGTTACTAAACCAGGGTTGACGTGTCAACACTTGTGGTTGGGCGATCACTATGTTCTTTACTTGGCACAAGGTTCTTGTCCTTACATTTTCCCACTTATGCACCAACCCCAAACTTCTGCTGAGCTCAACAGCTCCAGCCACCGCCAAACCAAACAGCCTCCATCCCAGGGTAGAGCGGTAGGCCCAGTCCGGATAATCGGAGTCCCACCAGCCTCTCTACCCTAAGTCCAATCCTAGGGTTTGGTCGTGGGCTTGGATCACAAGGTGATGACCCCACATTCTGACCCTCCCCCTAGTTCTCCCAATGATAGAGTCGTGGGCTAGGATCACATCGTGATGACCCCACATTCTGACTCCTATCTCGGGTTCTACCAAAGCAGAGCCGTGGGCTTGGATTACTTCGTGATGACCCTACATTCTGACTCCTACTTTGATGTATATTTTCCAACTCTACTGGCTAGCAGCCAAAGTCACTTAGTAGTACAAAATGTCATGTGATATGTTCTATATTTCTTAATACTGTAAATCATTATTTACTAAGGTTGTCAAGGTGAATATGGCCATCAAGTAAGGCAGGGCATTTATCGGTGGTAGGAATAACTAAGTATCATGCCATTCTAAACATTTTAGTTTAAGCAATTAACATTTTACAACTAACCATAATGCAAATATTTACTAAATATTGTAATTTCATGGGATTCAATATGATCAAAAACTTATGACTTGCCTCCTTTCTGTTACTCTTGATCTTCTTGACCGGTTTCAATCATCTTCGTTTGCCCTTGCGGTTCTTGATTGACCAAATCACTTGGTCCGTTTACTAGCGCGGAAAACGAACACATGCACGAATTCCTGCTTTGCGAGATGCAAGCTGGGAACAAAATACAAATAAACAACAAAAAGGCATAAAGAGGGATGATGAGGTGATTAAGGTTTAAGTAACAAATGATATGACTCAATGTAACTAAGACTAGGATTTATGGATTCGAAACGGCCGATGTTGTATATGTGACGGATGAATTTTGGCGAATGGTCAAGATGTGGACTGACGTCGATTTTTAAGAATAAGATATTCGTCGAGGTTGTTTAGGTTTTCCTAGTATGGTTTTGGGTGGTTACTTAACCTTACACTCGACTTTTGTTGATTTCCAACCGTCTCACCGTTGCGATACGACCAATTATATACACGCACAATTATTGGCGAACGTTAATCCTAATCGATCTCTTGAATGCCATTATGCCAGTCTAATTCCTCACATGGGTGTATGTATATATATTCATCTTTCTAATTCATTTTAGGAATTAGGGTCACTTAACTAAATTCTTTCTTTTTGGTATTGATTCTTTCTTGAAATCAGTACGCGTGCGACTAATTCTCTATACTAGTGACATTACCTTCTTAAATGAATTTAGTTAAATTACACTAAGCGTCTTCGTATGATCTCCAAGTTTTATTTTAATTCGCTGCGAATTGTTAAGATCTATGCTTTTTAGGTTATTATACACAAGATATTCAGTGCGCATGATTTTATAACCTCATGTAATCCTGTGAATTTGGGGTATGTTATTCTAACTGCTTCTAATAATTTGGCTCCTTCTAATGGGTATTAATTTAGAATGAGATTCTTAATTTATTCTGATAATTACCTATACTTCTTAGTGACGTTTCTACCATTTATAATTGATCAATAAGGATTGTTTGGGCACTTAACTGCGTGATAGAGCAAATTAAAGGACATTCTAACAATTTACTTCACCTCCCGCCCTCTAATTTATGAATACTAGACACAAAATATTTACTAGCGAGGTTCTTAGTAATTTCATACGCTAGCCGTGGTTGCAACAATAATGTACTAATTTAATCGGTACGCCATATACTTTAGTCTATTAATGGTAACTTATTTATTCAAGCATTATAATTACTGACTAGTAACATTCTACTGTTTAGATGGACCTAATTAGATTATCTGGGTATTTAAATCCACAACAAAATAGTCTTAGACTGCAGTCTTTTAATTCAATCCTTTCGCGTATGGGTTTAATCCACGTATATACTTTACATCGCTTGACTACAATTAGTTGGTTCTAATGTTCGAAGTAACCAAAGTAGATTTCTATAATTTAACTATTACTAACCACACTGTTTAGGTAATTACATATGTTGATGAGCGGTCTAAATAACAATCCACGGTTTCGAATATATACTGCACCAATTTTAATAAATGGACATGCCTAGTTTATTTATAAGCTTACGAATATTTATTATTACAGTTCTACCAGTTTATAATATTAACAAAGTTTAGCAGATATTTAATTATGAACTCTAATAATTACGTAGCAGTTTTAATCTACATACGGCCTTTACTTAAGCTTCAGTTTTCACTAATACCGATTAATGATATTTTATAATTTTAACCCGATTAACCTAATGGTATGAGTTCACGATTTACTAAGACAAATTTTTCTTACACGCTTCTCCTCTCTCTTCCTTCTCTCTCTTTCTCTTTTCCTTTTCTTTTTCTTTTCCTTCCTTTCTTTCTTTCTCCCACCACCCGCTGGCCTCTCCGCTCCCACCGACGCCTCCCTCTCTCTCGGCTCCTCCCCGATCCCCTTTTCTCCACGGATCCACCCCCGCCCGGCTCCCTCACGTCGCCTCCCGGCTTCTTCTTCGGTGCCGCCGCCTCTCTTCCTACCGGTTCTTCCGCCTCCACCACGGCTCTCTCACTCGGCCACGCCTACACCTTCTTGGCGCCCGCCCCACCGACGCTTCTTCTTGCGCCCGCCCGACCACGCCAGGCCGCCGCCGGCCGCCTCGACGCCGCCGCCGGATCCGTGGCCACGGCCCGGATCCGCGCCTCCTCCTCGGATCCAACCGGTTTGATGAGGTCGATTTATTTGCTACTTTGCTTTGGGGTTATAACGGTTTTGCTCGATGATCTTAGGTTTGGAGAGGGGTACTGCTGCTCATGGGCACAACCCGTAGCGCCCGCCCGCACGGGAGTGCGGTGGTGGCTACGGTTGTGGTGACGCCGGTGGTAGCGCCGCCGACCTCTGTGGTGAGCTCCCCTATCTTCTACCTCCATGGTTCTTCTCTATGGGGATATATGACTGCTAGTGGTGGTTTACTAAATCTAATAAGCTAGACTCGTTGTTTAAGAAAAGCATGCTATTATTGTGAGCTATCTGGGTCACCCGTGCGGGTGGTCGTGGTTTTGCCGGAAGAACTCGGGTGGCTTGGGGTCGTCCTCGGCTTGCGGTTGTCGCCTGGTGCCGCCTCCGCGTGCCATGCTGCCGCCTTTGTCTGCTGCCGCCCGCTCCCGCCGCCCACCGGTCTTGTTGTGGTTCGATCGCCGCCGCCTTGCTTGCATCCGCTCTGTGGGCTTGGTTGGGGAATGGATGTGGATGATCTGTGATGTCGTGTTCGGTTTTCTGCCTCTCCTCTGGGTTTGCTATGCCAAGCAATCGTGCTTGATATTTACCGAGGTGCTAGATATTTCTTGGGATGCTTGATATTTGGTGGCCAAATGGGGTTTGGCTTCTCCCTTGGCTTCTTGTTGGTTATGCTCGTGTGGTCAGGCATGACTCTCTCTCTCGAATCGTGGGGTAGCCACTGTGACTATAGTGATTCTAGTCCTTGGTTGCTATGTGGGCTTTAAAATGTGAGGGTTTACGGGTTGGTCTCTAAAATAAAACAGTTTGTTTATGCCGAGTGATGACTCTACGGTTGTGAGAGGTGCCGACTGGCCCCGGACAGTCAGGTATCTCCGTGAACGGATTACCCTGCCCGAAACTAACCTCTAGGGTTCTGACGGCAATTTCTATCTTCTTTCCTTTGTTTATTTCTATTCATTCTTTTGTTCGGTCTTTTTCGGTATTGCAATAATGATTTACCTGCAATTAAACTATCGGTATGGCGGTGATTCGACGACAGATTCTAATGTATGAAATGGCATGGCTGTAATTTGATTTTCTCTTAATATTGATGTATGCCACAATTGTAATTTATCTAAATGTAATTTTTATTCTGAGTTAATCCAGATGTAATTGAATATGTATGAGATGGCATTCTTGTAAATTAAATCATGTATTTCTGATTGAATACATTGTATTACAATTGTTTAATTTTTGGAATAGTTATTCGGTTGCGACCTGAATTTGTATATTTATTGTAATTCGGATTGTCGCTATTATGCAATGCAAATTGTAATATCTTTATTTGACTTAAAACCAGTTCTAATTGCCGCTCAATTGATGTAATTGATTTTACCAGATATTCATTGTAATCAATTACTGTTGTATGACGGACTGTTTATATATTTAATTTAGTGGAATTACAAATTGTTTATCGTTCAAGTTTATTTATGCAACTGCGTAGAAAAATTTTAAATTCCTCCGTATTTTAGCTCATTAGTTGCCTAATTAATCATGATTAACATCGTAACTCATTGCTTAAGGTTAATTAACAATGTGGGTCGTTACATGAAGTTTTCGTTCCAATATACATCTACCTATCTTTTAGTAGTACACATACGCATGATATATACACTATCACTAACAAGAAATTACTAGATGCATTCCTTGAAAAATGTTATGTAGAAAACCTAAAATAATATTTATTAACAAGTTAAAACCACCTTCGTGAAATGACTCTAATTTCAAATAGTAGTATATATAGTAATGGGTGGCGTGTCTTCACTATCATGGATCCATCCAAAAGTCAGATATACGTTAGCTAAGACATACATAGGATGGTCAACAAATCATCACGTATACGTCAGGAGCTTAAACTTGATTTTGATAATGTCGAATTAACTTATGTCAGGATGGAGTCAAATTGTGCCGCACTTTTACCTGCTAAGCAAGCGTCCCCAGAGGTAACCGGTGTATATGCGTGATTGAATAGTACACCGGATTTCCCGCCGTCATGCTTGGACGTTGATTGTAATCATGTGTTATAAGTATTAATGAATCTTCTGGTTGAGACTCAAAAAATACCATATCACGTATGTCTTAGCTAACATACATATATTGGTTTAACAAAACAGAGCTCTGAACATGAGTAACGGAGCACGATTTAATTAACTATACACTCTTTTTGAAGTCAACATTTATCATGCATGATGCATGTTACGTGTACATATAATTTAGCGATACA